>OMLI01053566.1:0-10186 GCA_900302605.1 Rondeletia loricata
AGAGAATACACCTTCCTGGGCGAAACTATTACTCCGCCAAATAAAGGCCATGAAGTCGTACATATCTCCAAAGTGTGAGCAGCTTGAAAACAAGTTTGTAAATGTGCAGAAGTCCGTCCAGTCAGTATGGGCTGCTTCGGGATAGGTGCACTGAGCAGGTAGCCTAAAGCTATGCTAGCTTTAGCCTGCCGGAGCAGACAATAATCCACGGAGAGCCCGGTGTCCTGGCTATCTCCTCCGGTATATTGTGCAGAAATTCACTCGTAACGGCCTGATGATGCTGTAATCCTATGATCAGAAGATATTGGCGGCTGTGGGTGGGATTCGCACGACTAAACTTAACATAGGCGAACAGATATATAAACAAAAACACACAAAGAGCGTGTGTCGCTGCGTCTGAATGCGCTCTTCAGGATAAAAGTCCCTCAGCAACAGGCTTTACGACATTACAACTAGCAAACTCTAGAGGCCGCTATAAACTACATATAGTAGCTTTAATGTCAAGCCCTGAGATAGGTAACATACTTTGCGCTGGAAGTTGCGTATGCATCTTTCAGGCCCCGTTTTGTGTGTACGCAACATTGATAAGTGAGGCCCCAGGTGTTGTCCTGCGTTCTGATGCATCGTTTGCAGAGCCTAAGAAGAGTTACACTTTGGGGAGTGTCTATTTTACAGCATCTCTACTTCCTATCCAGCCTCATTAGTAAACCACAAAGTTTCTTCTCCTGCTTGATAATCTGTTCCACATTGGCAGAGGTAGAACAGGAATCAAGTTAACAGTTAACAGCGCTAAACAGCATGACAGTCTGAGCCCAAGCGTTCTGTTTGAGAAGTTTACAAGCGAGGTGTGCCTCTTGGACATCTAGTCACCGGTGCAAGGTTGGATAAATTAACAAAGTGAAAGCCACCATGTGAGAAAGCCTTTGAAGCTTCAGAATGCGCAGACATAGCAAATCTTAAGAAACAAACTCTTACTCAAAAGCAGGTTTGCCTGTATATTCGCATTGCTTCTACAACTACAATAAGCGAGCAATGGAATGCTTTTGTTCAAGGCTATTCATCTTAGACATATTGTAAACTCAGCAGGTAAAGGCTTCTTTCCGGCTTGCCCTGCATTTGGGAGGGGCATTTATTTTGCCTCCATAGTAGTTTCAGGTGGACTTTACCATGCAGGTGGAATGGCACTAGGTCTGCTGAGAACAAAGGCTTTTTGTTTGGCTAGCCTTGCACTGATGCAGGTGGGAGTTGGAAGGACACTGCCCGACTGTCCTTCAACAGTATCCTGTCCAGATTATAGGAGACCTTGCTACTCGTCTTAAACAGTCTGATGGCCGACTCGTACACGTTTTGCCTTTCAAAGCCAATAATGTTAATATTTTAAGATGCAGGGGATGAGGTCATATTTACAGGGGTTGATAAAATAGCATGCATTACACAGAAGGTGACAAACAACTGACTCACTTCACTGTTCAGTACTACAGTAACACTAGCTTTGGTAGAATGAAGAGAATGTGAAATAGGCTGTGTAGTAGAAGTGTCAAACTCTCCACATTAGTATTGTTATATTATGAAGGTTGAGGTCAGATTGTTGTCATCCGGTTGTGAATTTCCCTTAAACTGGACAAACCGGTGTGACAGTTCTTCACCATACCCACGCCCCCTCCCCAAACACACAATTACTCACGAATCATGAAACCAGACCGCTGACTCAAAAGGCTTACCAACATACGAGCAGAGGAGACACACCTTAATGAAGTTATACGTTTCTGTAATTATGCAATAGCAGGCATAAGTACTTACTGACTTGGTTACAGGTTTGGATTCGTTAGCGTCACACCACTAACGTTAGTTAAGACTCCAAGTCAATAGCTTTGCTGCTTTTCTGTTCTGAAGCCAAGTCTAAATGAATGGCTTTAACCAGCTAACACGAGCAAGCAGGCTAGCAAGCGAGCTAACTTGCGAGTTAAGGTTAGATGGCTCTGAGTGGGTGGCTTGCTTACTGATGATCTACTAGTAAACGTCAAGCTAGCCAGCGGTTAGCTAGACCCAATACGTTACGTTCTCTATATGGAGAAAGTAATGCCCAGACTCCTTACAAAATGCTGTCAGTTTCATGTTGACTTGGTTATGGCAAACACACATACCTCGTAGAACAAGATTTGCCACCTTTTACAAATCATTATGGTACATTCGGCATGCAAGTGATCCACCAAGCAGGATTTTATTTCAATAAAACGTCTACTTTAAGAATTGGTTCCTACTGCTCACGACCGCCCTCCACGGCGGAAGAATTGTGGGAGAACAGGCGAATCAATTGTTGATGTTGGAATTGTATTAAAATCATTGTTGCTTGGTGGATTGTATGTATGCCGAATTCAAGAGTTGACCCCAACTATTTGTCCAGGGTCTTACGTTGTGTTATACTGAGTGGGCACATTTGTCGATATGCTAGGCACAAATTAATGTGGCTGATTTTGAATGGCATATTGGTGCTAAAGGTTAGCCAGCTAGCCAGCGACTAGGGATAAAATGTCTGACAGATCACCAAACTTTCAGCTCGAGTTGGAGCCGTTCAGGTGTTCAACACACATGACACAGCTAGGTGGTGAACAGGCTAAAAACGGAGCTGTTAGCGTACTGGCTCACACACCTGTGGGACAGCTCGCGCGGGCCCTCCTCCCGACTCACCTGACTCCACACGGCCGCTGCTCAGACGAGGTCCACCGTTTAAACCTCCGGTCAGTGACCGCTGTTTTAGTTCACTAGGGACGCTCTGCTTCTCCAACCTGGAAGAGAACGCGACCGAACAGAGAGCATGGACTCTCAGGGTATCGACAGCCACGTCTTTACCGAACAAATATCTCGTCTGAGGACCGGTTCAAAAACTAAAAGTGAGTCTGCTGCTCTTTCGTTTCCCCCCGCTGCGGCAGCGTCGGTGTTTCCTTCCTGCTAGGCTCAACTTCACTGCTCTGCTGACTCCTCCCTAATGCTGCCTTCAGATGCACCTCGTAAAGCTCCACTTCCGATCCTGGAGCGGTAAAAACAAAAAAGATTTTGGTCCGAAATAACAAAATGGGCCGGTAACAAAAGTAGTTTTTTTTTTTTTGGCTGTTGTTTTATTTTCGAAATCAAGCGCATATAGTCAGTTTGTGCTGCAGTAGAGAAACATGTCATTTATGTTTCAAGTATGCTAAAAAAACAAAAACGTGACAGCTAGAAGTTAAACAGCTAAGTACTTCACATAGAATGACAAACAATAACATATCATAAAACACATCCGTTTTACTATCAATTATTGACACAGCTTCCAAGCCACACCAATTCCAAGCACAATTTTATGTCGGCTTGCTTATTGGTAAACATACACACCTTATAGAACATCACTTAAAATACAATGTGGAGGGCATTGAACAGCACTTTGTTGGGTAGTTAACGTTAACGTCGGCCTATGATCGAAGGATTGGCGGTTCGATTCCCGCTCCTGCTGAGTTCACATGCCGATGTGTCCTTGGGCAAGACACTTAACCCCTTACCCACCTTGCCTCGTGTGAATGTGTGTGAATGGTCTGAATGATGATGGTGGTGGTCGGAGGGGCCGTTGGCGCAGATTGGCAGCCACGCCTCCGTCAGTCTGCCCCAGGGCAGCTGTGGCTACGGCTTACCACCACCGGTGTGAATGTGTATGAATGAATAATGGTTTCTGTAAGCGCTTTGAGCATCACACTGTGATGGAAAGGCGCTATATAAATCCAATCCATTATTATTATTATTTTTATTATTTCCGACGGCAACTGAAGGCAGCACCCCAGCAGGATGAATAGCAAACTTGAAATCCAAAATGAAGTTTAACAAAAACGTTTTTATTAAGCCAAATATTCCTCATCGTCAAAGGGAATGTGTTACATTATTTTAAAATACAATTATTTAACCAATAGACGTTTGTTAGAGGTAATATGCAAATAAACATGGAATTTGGCCTACATTTTCACAACATATTATAGTCTTAATTATACAAATAGTTGGTACGCATTATTAAGACAATGAAACGTTAGATCATTGAGACAAACATATTATCTAAGTAATGGAAACATTTTTTGAGCTTGATTAATTTGCTGGCAGTCACACACAACTTGTTTATTATCAATGCACTTTCCTCCCCTCATACAGTACGTCTTACAAACAGGTGAAGTCTGCTTCAGAGCTAATCATTTAAAGCTAATTTTACTTTAATTTAACAGTGATAACTTACATTAAAAAAAATTGCTGTTTCATACATTTGTAAAAGCCCATCAAGAGGAATGCGTCTTTTGAGCCAATGGCACTCAGCAGAGATGTGCTGGCAGCAGTATTTCAGGTCAGGACAGACTGAGAACCCGAGTTCCCTCTGAAGGAGAAGTGATGTAGAAAGTTGGGCTTCCACTGTATCGCTCCTGTTTAGGAAAAAATATATATTGCCAGTGAGTGCATAAAACATTTTTATACTGAATAACGAATCTGAGAGCTAAGTGTTACAGCTTTATCTGACTGTACTGATGTTTCTTGTGCATTACGTGTATAACAATTTTACAACCAGACTGTCCATACATGGAGGTTGAAGAGCCATTCATGCTCGTCTCATCTCTTCACAGTTCGAGGAGGCAGCAAGAGGAAGGAGGGGTTGTTTTCCAAACCAGCCGCCTTTCCTCTCCAACCGACATGCATCTTTTCCTCTTACATACTTCCTTTACTACTACTTCCTCCTTGCTAAAATTACATACTCAATCCATGACTCACCTGACTTCACCTACACAAGTATCTCATTTAATGGGCAAATGGATAGAGAGAAAAAAAGAAAAGTAATGGTGTTTATAGGATGAATTCATTTGGCACTGAAGCACGCTGCTGGACCAAACAGACCTCAGTGCAACTGAGATTAAACTACTTACAACATCTGGAAACGTGGACAAACAGGACAAGGAATGAATAAGGACTTCAAAGTTACTTCTAAATGTCCACAGTGAGAGTGTTCAGCATTTTACAAAATAAACAATTTAAGTATTAATTTACTATTAATAATAGTTTTTGTAAAGAATCTAAGACAGATGGACAGACAGAGGCAGGAAGAATTTAGTGGTCATTTCCTGTAATCCCTTTCATTTCCATATTACAGAATTAAGTTGTTAAGTCATATATTCTTTGTTAAGAATGAGATATATGATTTAAAAATTTCAAGTTCCCAAGGGTAATAATGGGTTAAGTTGTGACTATTAGCAACCGTCCATAGTTGTCAACTTGTCACGTTCTGGTGTTGTAGTTTGTTTTCTTGGCCATGGCCTCAGCACTTGACAAGCCGGAGCGAGGTGCAGTTAAGAATGTCTGCGGGGTCAGGAGTCACCGAATCAACTTTGAATCCTTCGGCCAGAGACACAGTCAGCAGCTCTTCCACGAAACGCTGCATATCTGTGATTTCGCAGGGGCTTTGGTGCGTGCTGATGATGTCATCAGAGTGAGCCTGCGTGACCTCAGGGCCAGAGACGGTTAGCCCCTGGTAGCGCTGCTTGTCATACTGGTCCTGCGGCAGTTCGTCAGGCCTGGGCACCCACTCCAGTTTCAGCCTGTTTTGCCTCAGGTTGCAGAGATGGGGGGTGGTGAGACCCTGGGGTGTCCGGTAGGAGAATCGCTCACAAAGCAGAGCCAGGAAGGCCCTCCAGGTACAAAAGAGGTCAACAGTGAAGACTCGCACAGAGCATGTGCGAAGCTCATAGTTCTCTGGCCCGCGGCGCAAGTTAAAGTGGAGGACGCGGACCTGGAATGAGATGGTACAACATGCTGACGACACATTCTGTAGAGTGTACACAAACAAAGAACTGATCCTTGCATGTCCTTGAATGTGCACGCACACATGCACGCACACACACTTTGTTTTCCACATATATACACACTAACTTAAATGATAGGCATACGGTTTTTTAAGGCTGATACCAATGCCGATATTTTTAGAATGAAGCCGCCAATAGAAAATACTTTGTGCCAATATTCAATATCTTTAAACTTGACCAGTTACAAAATTATAAGTATTCCTTTTTGCCTCAGACAATTGTGTTCTTGTAAGGGTGGAAAAGCCTCTGATGTAGCATTTAGACCATGAGACACTAAAACTCTCCACTGAAACCCAGGATCATAATAATACTAAAACATATTCATGAATACTTGTGTGGAATCCAGTCGAAATGTCTCATGAGAATCAATGCAGGTTAAGGGCTTTCCACAGACAACCAGTATAGTATTGATCAATTATACAATAAATATGTAATCAGACAAACTGCATCACATCAGAGGTGGACTACAACAACCAATACCAGATTTTTTATAAAAGACCAATATCGGCACGATACATCAAACTGATATGTTGATCTAACCCTAATGCACACACCTTGCAGTCAACATCCACCATCAGCATTGCTCCGAGCGGCCCTCCTCTCAGGCTGAGCGGCACGGACGCCTCAAAGCGGCGAATCTCCTCCAGCAGGGGGCGTATCTGGAAGAAATCCGCCTCTCTCCGCAGTAGTGCGAGCTCCGAAAAGCCATCCGGCAAATCCAGGGAGCTGGAGCGCAGGTAATTCAGAATGTGCCTGAACACTTTGCCATCGCGATCTATGAAAACGTTTCCTCGCTTGTCCCTGAGCATGGGGATCTGTCCGGTGAACATGGCACCTAGCATAGATTCACGGCAGCGCGTCAGAGTGTCTAGCGTTGTAGTGTAGATTTCTCCACCTACATTTAACGACACTGGGTCCTGGAGAGAGTTACTGTTGCTGTCTGGCGAGTTGAGGTTCAGCATCTTGGAGGCGAGGGGAAGCCGAAGCTGGGACTTTTAGGAGCCTACGAATCCTTTTCAACGCTGGGTTTGATGGCCTTTGTGCCTCGTCTCTGCTGTGGATGATGTTGTAGTGAGGAGAATGATCCTTCTGCACTGGTCAGGAATGCTGCGGAGTAAGGGATGTGGAAGTTTCAAGGGTTTCTTTTGTTTCCGAAAAAATACTCTTTTCCTTTGACAGTCGGCAAGGCAAAGCAGTAGCTGGGATACGGCTGAGTTAGGAAAGATGCAAGGAAATCTGCCAAGTCTGTTTCCAAAGTTGAAGATTTATAAAAACCTGTGTTCCAAACCTATAAAGGCCTCTGTTCTTTTGCTCCTCTCTATTGCGTAAAACCAAACTTATCATCTTCGCAATTCCTTTGGGTTTCAACTGCAGGTGTGTCCCATGATTTTCTGTGATTAAATTGACATCCTTGTTGATTTCTCTCCCGTAGGATTGTGGATGGTGTCAGTGCAGCCAGCCAACAGCAGGCCTATTGCAAAAGCCCAGTCTGACTGTGTTAAAGCAGAAAGGCAGCGATGGCCACAGTGACCAGACCAGCATGCTAATAACAGGACACTTCTGGCTCCGTCTCTACGGAGCTCGCTTTTATTCTCAGCTCACACCCCCTGATCTCTCTCACACTCACACACACACACACACACTCTGGGGCTGTCTGGGCAAGACACGGGGGACTGGGCAATTTGTCTGAAATGCGCCCCTTAAAGTGACAGCCATAGCAATGAAAAGTGCTTTTTATCCCCAGTGAACAAATGAACAATGCCCAGCTGAATTACCCTTCAGAACGCAAATATTTTCCTGAAGATAAATACAAACAGAAAAAGTGGATTTTCCGGAGTAAATAACAGCAAAATGGACTTTCTTGTACATGCTGTATCATGATGCACCACAGCAGAGCTGGATGAGAATAGCTCAGGCTGGAACAATATTTGGGAGTGCACAGCGGATATCACACCCTTTCCAATTTTCTAGTATTTATTGCCTTGAGGCCTGAAATGAAAACTTTTTCACTTTCATTTGGGCACAGTAACCATCAAAATCAAGGTAAAAACAAATGGCTACTATTTCTGACAATGTATAAAAAATTGAAATCTAAAACACCTTGATTGTGTAAAGTGTGCGCACCCTTTAAGCAGTATTTCGTAGAAACAGCTTTTGCTTTTATAACAGCAGTAAATCTGTTTGAATAAGTCTCTACCAAATTACCACATCTGGATTAAAGAATTGTTGTATATTCATGCTCATCCTAATACGCTACATAAACATTATTTGTTTATGGTGTGTGTGTGTGTGTGTGTGTATATGTGTGGATACTAACCTGTATGTGGAGTATAGCCCTATCAATGGCGTGGGCCTGCAGCAAAGTAACAGTGCATCCACCGAATCCTCCACCTGTCATCCGGCTACCAAACACCCCCTCCACCTCCATGGCTGCAGACACCAGCTCATCCAGCTCCCTGCAGCTCACCTCATACAAATCTCTGACAGAGGGACAATGCACCGTGTTGTCACACAGTTACCGCACACCGCCGACATTGTAAACATTCTCGTCGAAAAAGGTCACTGGGTTAAATGGATTCGCAACAATTGCTTTAACCCTACCTGAGGGAGTTGTGGCTCTCCACCATAAGTTTGCCAAACTCTTTGTAAGCGCCTCTCCTCAGGGCTTCGGCAGCTTGGACAGTTCTTTCTATCTCCTCAATCACATGACGAGCTCTACGATAGGTTATATCGTCCAGGCGGTTCCTTGCCTCTGAAATGGTAGAGAAGGTACAAAATAAAGTTATCTTGCTTTTAGTCATGTCAACCATCAATATAATGGAACGGGATGGGACGGGACAGGACCACATCAATGGAAAGGAACAGGATAGGATGAGACAGGACAGGAGAGGAAAGGGCAGCATAGGATGAGACGAGACAGGACAGGGCGGGACCACATAAATGGAATGGAACAGGAATGGACAGGATCACTTCATACCCTCCAGGTCCCTCATGGTAGCATCCCTGAGACTGGCCCTTCTCAAGATGGAAGCAGCCTCCTCACACTGTCTGCGTCTGGTGGGGTACTCACTGCCAGACAGAGAGTGTTTGACGTTGGAGTTGGTGATAAGGATGACCAGGCCTGGGTCTGCCAGTGGAACTGGGGTTGCCTCCAGGGACCTGAGTAAACGACAAAGAAGAACATGACTAATAATGGTGGAAATAAAAGTTGTAGTGTTTCCTCCGTGTCTCTATCATGGGACACTGAATTATCTTTTTTGCCAAAACATGCTAAGGCTAACGGAAAAAGACGTAAGACAAAACAAAACAAAACCTTTTCATGTTTTTGAACACTTTTTAAGCAGCTTATTGCTTATTGGACTTTTACATTACCTGCAGTCGATGAGCAAAGCATGAGCCTCCCTGCCCAGAACAGACACAAACTGATCCATGATGCCACAGGGCACGCCAGCATGGGTGTGTTCTGCCTGCTGACATGCCACTGCCTTCGCCACCTTGTCTCCATCATCTGTGGAAAAGGGAAAGCAAAGAGGTAGAATGGCTATCAAAGATCCAGGCTATCAAAGATCCAGGCTCATACTCATGTAAAGGAAACCATTATAGACCAGTGTTTGCAATCCTATAATAAAAGAGAGTGTCTGTGAGCAGAAATTTTGTTCAACCATAGCTTGGTCATCTCAGGTTCAATCGCGCGGAAACTTTCAGGACATGTAAAGAGCTCCCCGCCGGGTGACCTAACGGAGCCAGAATTTTCATTTTTGTCTTTGGGGCTGTGCGGGACTGTTATAAATTTTAGCGTATCACGGAGCAGAAGCCTCAATTTCAGCGTATCACGGAGCACTATGCCCTTATTTGGGCATAGTGACGTCACTATGCTATGCGCGCACACACACACACACACACACACTTTACAGTCCATGTAGACTAGAAAAGGATTCAGGAAATAACAGGAGGCTGCCTGTCCTCCAGTTTAAAACATAACATTACACTTACTATGTGGAGCATGTGAGCGGAGTCGAGCGGTGTGGTGTGTGTGTTTGTTGTGTGGTCATGTGGTCAAAGTGAAACTTACGCTTGGCAGAGATCACGTGATTAGGGGTTGAGTCAATATGTTCCTCATCATTCCAAACCACGGAAATTGCAAGACAGAGGGGTTGAATGGGCTGAACGTGAAACAAGCTATTAAACACATTCAGAGAGGATTTCTCGACAACCGTTCATCCGATCGACTTGAAACTTGAAAACCAGGTGTAGTTTTGACTGCAGGTTCGAGTGCAGTGTCGAGTTTGAAGTCGATCGGATGAACGCTTCGCAACAAAATCGTCCCG
>OMLI01053574.1:4449-17942 GCA_900302605.1 Rondeletia loricata
ATTAAGACATAAGGAATCCACATAAATGGTCAACCGGCCACCCACAGACCCCCCAAAACCCCCGCCAATCCCACTCCAGTGACCACTATACAATATCAGTTATCTGTGTTCTCTGTGACAAGTTGTATTAAGCTGGGCCTTGGAGTATTGCTTCTTCATAATATGTAATGTATTCTCAGTGAATATGGTGATGGTTATTTTCCCTTGTCCAAATTAATGAGTCATTGAAGGGTTAGGTACAGTGGCCCTGAAGGGCAAAACACAAAAACATTTCACTAAAACGCATTAACAAATCACAAAATACAACGGCATTTCATGAAACAAATCAGCAAATTCAAAAATACAAGGGCATTTTGCAAAACAAATGAACAAATCACAAAACACAACGGCATTATGAATCCGTGTATCTTCCGGAAAACTAAAAGCGACTTTTTTATTTATTTATCAACATTTCGTCTACAAAAATCTAATTTTCTATTTTTTAAACACAATTTATGCCCAGGATATTAAGTATTAGAATAATGGCCTAAAGTTTTATTTTGAAAATTCCACATGTTGCACTGTATGCTTATTAAAAAATAAATTAAAAAAAGATGATCAGATAGTTTTGTCTGTCTTTCTGCTCGTGCCTTGCAGCCCTCTCTCTCGGGGGCAGCTCTCACTCTGTTTGTTGTGCGTCAACAACAACAGCAGCATGATAACTTATTAATATGATAATATGTAGAGCCTATACAATAATAATGAATATAATAATAACAACAACAATAATAGGCTAATAACTAATGTTTTTGCCGTTCAGTGGGCCGCCATGGTCCTGAAATTCCCTGTCAGATTTATCGTCCCAATCCGCCCCTGTCTAAGAGGTACCATTTAAAGAACTGAAAACTACTGTAGCAGCTATGTCTAAAATTATATATCTTATTTTTTTTAATGGGATGGCATGATTTAATTTCTTTATTGAAACAAGTGAACAGTAACAACACAAATGTATGTTACATAATACTCAGCCATGACAAGAGACACCCTGGCAATTCCCAATTCAATAAAACCTCCTTGTTCAGTTCCCTCCACAAGAGGGCAATGCTCCCTTGCTGCAGCTTCCTTGTCAGACTTAAAGATGGCAGTCCATCAGGGCAGTATTTTGATTCATGCAAATAAAGGTATTTCCCTGCTCTGAAATTTGTTGCATTCCCTAATGTTATAACATGTTTACATCAATCGTAAGAAAGTAACATGTAAACTCTCTAAGAGAGGAAACTGTGGAACCACTGTGGTTCAAGGAAGTATTATTACCATAGCAGTTTCATAATATGCTTACACATATTCAATGGTCTAAAATATGTTATTTAATTTAGTATCTGATGTAATTTCAGATTTCTTGTAATAATACGAAGTAGAATAAAACAAAACTTCTGGAAATGCTCTAAACTAGAGATAGAGATAGATTTTTTAATGATTGAATGTGCAGATAATACTTGGAAACTGCTTTTAACTTTTGAAATCTCTGTTGGTAAAGTAGAAACACTAAGGGGAAGGACAACTTGTTTAATTGTCAATACAAACACCATACATTTATTGGCTTTTCATCAAAAAAACAACAACATATATATATAAAGTTCCAATAGGTAACTAATGTAATTAATTATTTAAAGTGTAAAGTTTCTCTCTCACAGTTCCACCACTAAAGTCAGCCCTGTCTCCCACTAGCAGCTGCCTGTGGCGGGTTCATCACCAAGCTGAATGGCTCCCTTACCACCCCTGGATGGCCCAAAGAATACCCCCCCAACAAGAACTGTGTGTGGCAGCTGGTGGCACCCATTCAGTATCGCATCACTCTGCTGTTCGATGTGTTCGAGACTGAAGGCAACGATGTAGGTTCATGACCTTATCGATTTGCTTGTGTTGTGTTTCTGTACATGGTTAGTATATCATACCCTATCTACAGAGATTTTATCACTGATAACTTGCTAAAATTAAGATAATTTCCCAGGCCTAACTCGTATTTTAATGCCCTGTGTAGTAATTAAACGTTTCTAGTGTTTGCCATCAGGTATGTAAATATGATTATGTGGAGGTGCGCAGTGGGTTGAGTTCAGACTCAAGCCTTCATGGCAAGTTCTGTGGAGCAGAGAAACCTGAGGCCATCACCTCCCAACACAACAACATGCGGATTGAGTTCAAGTCAGACAACACCGTCTCCAAGAAGGGCTTCAAAGCCCAGTTCTTCTCTGGTGAGCCATGAAAAGTAAACTATTGAGACAGTATTATGTAATTCACACTAAGGTCCAGATCTGCTAAGAAGGGTACAACCATTACCCCACACTGAAGTACAACGCAGGCAGCTGTCTTGAATTATGTGTCCAATTTATCAATATCTGTCATACACATAAGGGCGGCACAATTTTGGTGCGCTGTGAAGCTTAGATTGTAGTGGAAACACGTATCAGGGGCAGAAAAAAAGAGGGACAATATTTTTTGTAGGCAAATTAAAAGTAGTTTAAAAGCATGCATGATGTGAAAGTAGACCAAATCTTTCAATCTTTCTTTCTATTCCCATTCTGTACATTGGTTTTCAAAACGTTCTCTCAATTGTACTGTTTTTTTTTTCTTTTTTCTGAAAAATAATGTGAAGGATATTTCATGGCATATGTAACGCTATCTGGCTAAATGATAAATGAACATAGAATGTGCTGAGCTCCATCAACTGAAATAAATATGTGGCCTGCTTAATTAGGCCACAGATGGAAATTATACTGCTAGGCCAATAAGGTTCCTATGCTTGGTCTACTGTAATGTAAAATGGCGAGCATTCCTACTAAACTATCCACATGTGGATATGTTATCTCAATTAAACATGAAAATTTAGTCATTTTTGCAATGGGAAAAGCTAAACATTAGGTTGTTTTGTTTTTCTAAAACGGCCAGTGGCCAGTCCACACACCTTTATTATTTATTTAGACAATGGGTAATGTAGCAAGGGAGACAGAGTAGGGCAGACACAGGAGAGAAAGTTCTGCCGGGATATGATCTAAGGCCAGTGGGGCACACATGGTTTCAAAGGCCGGGGGCGTACCAACTTGACTATCTCTGGGCACAAACACTAGTTTTTGCTCTCTTTCTATTTATAATTATTTAAAAAGAACATTATATATTATTATAATTATTATTATATATATTGCACCTGGTTAGTAGATCAGAGTCTTCCACTTTGAAGAATGCAGAAAGCCTTGGTGCCGGTACCAAGTGATCTGTAGTACTAGTAGTAGATCTGAGCCTAATTGTTAACTTTATATGTTCTGCAACTTACAGTGTCACATTCACATACACCAGTTCTGCAAAGAAATTGTGAAATTAATCTCTCCAAATGTCCTAACAGATAAAGATGAGTGCTCCAAAGAAAATGGAGGCTGCCAACATGAATGTGTAAATACCTTCGGAAGCTATAGTTGTCAGTGCCGCAGTGGCTTCGTGTTGCATGATAATAGGCATGACTGCAAGGAAGGTACAGTATGTGTCTCTGCTGTAGCATGTCCACATATCTCCATTCATGTATTTAAGTTGACATGACAGTTGGATGGATGGATGGATGGATGGATGGATGGATGGATGGATGGATGGATGGATGGATGGATGGATGGATGGATGGATGCATAGATTAATGGATAAATCTTTATCAAATATACAGTCAACCATAATGTCATATGATTTAAACTTTGCCATTGACTAATCAAATTAATTTTCAACCTAATCAAACCAAAACTGGTCCACACTTAAAAAAGTAGACTTATGCTTTTCCATTACTTATTTTTACTTATTCATTAAATCCCTCTATTCCTCTGCATAAATCAGTCTATTCCATATATAAATTCACAAATATTTTTGAGTCTGGAAAGCTTTACTTTTACCTTCCTTTTATCTTTATTTTATTTAATGCGCATTATCAAGAAAAGGAAATGATGTGACCACTCAGTGATACAGCTTTTTTTGTTTTGTTTTGTTTTTTCAGCGGGCTGTGATCATGTTGTGAACAGTGTAACAGGCACAATCAGTAGCCCCAACTGGCCTGATAAATACCCCAGCAAGAAGGCCTGTACCTGGTCTCTTTCCACAACCCCAGGCCATCGAATCAAAATTGTATGTCAACTGTATGTTTTTTAAATTTATTTTTATTTAAACATTATATCATGACCAAAATTAAAGTGACTTCAAAAGTGGTCGACAAAATATCAAGGCCTTGCATATCTCTCTTAATTTCATTATGACTGATTCTCAGGCTTTCAATGAGATTGACATGGAGGCTCATCTGGAGTGTGCTTACGACCATCTAGAGATCTATGATGGGCGAGATGGCCGTGCCCCTAGCCTGGGACGCTTCTGTGGCACCAAGAAGCCTTCTCCACTCATCTCTAGTGGCAACAAAATATTCCTGCGCTTTTTCTCTGATAACTCAGTACAGAAGAGAGGCTTTGAGGCTTCACATAGAGCAGGTGGGCAAAGCAGTGGAAAGCAACCACCAAGTTATTTTTCTCCCTAAAAAGCTTGGAAAAAGAGTAAAATTATACTTTGGAAAATGAAATGGGCAGATACATTTATTAGGATTTAGTTTAAAAGAACCAAAAATTTGACAATTCACCTATGGGTATATTTTCTGTTCTGTTTAGAACGCTGCATTCTTCACTTTTATGAGCTCTTCTTTTTGACTCTCTAATTTTGTGGTTGTACATTCCCAGAATGTGGAGGAAGCCTTAAAGCTGAGGTCAAGACTAAAGGTCTGTACTCCCATGCCCAGTTTGGAGATAACAACTACCCCGGAGGCTCAGACTGTCAGTGGGTGGTCTCTGCTGAGAAGGGTTATGGAGTGGAGATCATCTTCCAAGTCTTTGAGATTGAGGAAGAGGCAGACTGTGGGTATGATTACGTGGAACTGTATGATGGCGCTGACATCAAGGCTCCAAGGCTTGGACGATATTGTGGCTCTGGGGTAAGGCGGAAACTCTGAACGTTCTTTGTGGTGAAAAATATCAGTCTTGTGCAGTAAAAGCTGCCTAATAGACCGTTTCTTCAATAAGATTCTATGCTATTATAATTCTATAA
Source organism: Rondeletia loricata (assembly GCA_900302605.1). Lineage (NCBI taxonomy): Eukaryota > Metazoa > Chordata > Actinopteri > Beryciformes > Rondeletiidae > Rondeletia > Rondeletia loricata. The sequence continues at coordinate 9,544 of OMLI01053574.1, forward strand.
CAATGCAATACCCTCTCAATGTCTCTCTCTTCTTTCTCCCTCTTTCTCCCTGTCTCTCTCAATCTGTCTCTGTCTTTTTCTTTTCCTCAGGCCCCAGAGGAGATTTACTCAGCTGGAGATGCTATAGTTATAACATTTCATTCAGATGATAGTATCAATAAAAAAGGCTTTCATGTGCGCTATACAAGTACAAAGTTCCAGGACACATTACATGCAAGCAAGTGACTCTCTTCTACCCTAGACTTAAAAGGAGACTTCACCCCAAACATTTGGTTGGACACACACCCATTTCCCAAAGAGGAGTGAACGCATGGATTGATTCCACAAACCCCAACCCACATGCGCTACAGTCACATCTGTAAGGAGTGAAGCCATGCAGTAATATTTTGTCTTTACATTTTTCATGATATAAATTAGGGATGAAAGGTAAGGATTAATTTGAATTGATTATTTCAAGTAAATTCAGTTACACCGACTGCTATGAATTGATTAAATCATATCACTGTATTAGTGGTCAAGATATAGAATGTATATATTGTGATATAGTTTGCTGCACAAATGAACAACACCTCGTTCTTTAGTCAAGATATGGACTGTGTCACTTTTTACTGTGTCTGAAGTTGAAAGGTTGATTCCTTCTAATGAATGTAATGCACTATTAAATTCTTTGGATTATATCATCAGACAACTGCACATGATAAGTAAGGAAGACAGAAATGTAATTAATTGAAAGTGCACAATTTGGTCTTTTATTTATTATCAATAGTGGGACAAGGAAAAAAAACGAGCCTTGTAATTTTGACTTAGACTAAACCATTCACTATGTAAGCTTTTGGCTGAGGACCCTCCTAGGCAGTTGGACATGGACTCCCTAATCTGATAGTTGTAACTAACATTGCTAACTAACTTATTTACTTCTTTAAGAGAAGGACAAGCTGGGATTTTCTTAAGGACCCTTGGGGTCCACAGACCCCACTTTGAAAACCACTGGGCTGAAGCATGTCCTTCAAGTTCAGCCTGTTTCATTTAATGGCCTTAATAGGCCTTCTCATCAGTATATGACCCCAGATAAGTTACAGATAATTGACTAGTGAGTATTTTGTCTTCAGAGATTGATTCATTCTTAATTTGTTCAAACTTTACCCTTAAAGTCGACTGTATGAAATCAAATTAGATTTCACTCAAATCTAAACTCATTCTTAAAATTTGTGTAATTAAGGCCTTTGAAAATAAAACTGCATTCGCTGTAATTGTCTTGTAATTGTCAATTGCCTTATTATACAAGGTGAATGGAATATTTTAAAGTGAACACACAAAAATCATGACACAGGCATAGCTAAACTTAAAAGACTAAACCAGTTAAAAAGAAGACTATAAGGCATAATCAGAAGGATACCAGCTTGCTGAGTTTTGTTTTAGTTTTTTAGTTTTATGTGATTCAAAGTTGCTTTATCTTCCACTGCTAAAAGGAACCCAATTTATTTGTAACCTCTATCAGACATCCCACTGACACACATGCCAATTCACAGCCATAAACCATCACTGAGAATTTTACTGGTTTCAGAATCAGAATCAGAATTCCTTTATTGTCATGTACAACGGAATTGAGTATTTTTATTGAGAAATTTCCCACTTTATACAGGCAAACAACTTCCTTGTTCTTTTCAGGCAATAATTTTGATATTTGGCAATGAGCTCCCCAATAAGTGTTATTCCAAAGCATGCTATATCATTTCTACTGAGTTTAAGTCAAAAAGATCAGCAGTAACAATATTATGTGTTTTGGAATTGATAGCTATAGACTTTTATTTCACAGTGCAGTATTACATCGGAGACACCAGTGAGCTCAACATCTGTCCAAATACTACTTTACATACTGTACTACCTGCTGATCAGTAAACTTTTTCAGTATACTGAACTTGAAAATGGTTTGATAGGTACATATTTCTTGAACATCAGTGTAATTAAAGAACCAGGATGTTCTATTTATTCTCATGTTGGAATGAGTAGACTGGAAAATAATTTTCAGGAAGTAAAATGTTACCCATAATTCTGTGATATTGAGTGCCATTTAACATGCATCAGTCTTTGGACTACCTAGTATAGATAACTGGTATACTGAATGCATCTAGCACAGTAAGCACAAAATAGGTATGAATAGGTTGAATCCAGCTTTCTAATTCTTAAGTGTTTAGGTTTTGGACACCGTCCTTGTTTTGTAGCACAGTAAATGTGCTTTCAAATGTCTAATGTAAAACAGAGCAATGAAGGAAATCAGACGAAGAAAAAAAGAAAAACTTTCCTTTAAAAGTGACACTACAAACCAGGTTTACTTGTTTTATTTGTATGATAGAGTACTCGGACAACCACAAACTTATGAATGCGGTTGTAGAATTGTCTCTATAGGGTAATATTGGAAAATGCTTCTATTTACTCATTACACTTGACCAAATAATATATATATACTATATTGTTATTATGTTATGTCATAGACTTCTAAAATCTCTTGTATGCAAGTTATCTGCTCTTATTTCCCTTTCTGCTCACAGCTCCAATCAAACAAGCTATACATTTCCCAAAGTCCCTGAATGCTCCAAACCTCCACCTCCTCTTTTGTATGATCTGACACAATAATAAAGGTGCAAATGAGGAATAACTAATATCACAAAGTTCTCCTTGCCAATAGGAGCAATCCCAATCAAGTCCACAAGTTACATTATTACAACACGTAAAACAATCACAGTGTTAAGTGAGAAATATGTTTTATTGTATGTATTAAATATATCATGCATAAGGATGATTATTGAAGATTATGAACTATAATAGCACATTATATTTATCTCAAACTGTCAGCTAACAAGACAGTTTTATATTCTGCATTTAAGTACCACAGTATGGTAAAAATAGTTTCTTGAGATACATGTGTTGCTATTTGTCAGCTAATTGTATTTCAACTGTTTATTTACATTGCACAATTACAAATCCACTGTTTTATGTTATTCTGTACAACCCAAGAGTATGAATGCTTCCTTTCCTGTGATATAAATTTACAATTTGACTCCCTGATTGTTTGACAGCTTTTTACAAAATCTGGAAACATTTGGCACCTGTTTATTTCTTTTTGAAGTGTATTCTATCACACTGCATTGCACAATTTGTCAAATCTTTGGTAAGAAAACTTTGAGAGGCTCATTTTCATGTACTTTATCCAGGAAGCCCAAATTGAAGTAAGGGTACAGTGTCTCTGTGAAAGTTTCCCGAAAGGTGTAGAGGTGTGTCATGCTCTCTGCATTGTAAAAGGACACCAACCCCCTCTTGTAGTCTAGGTATACTCCGATCCTGGCCAAAGGCTCCTCCAGTGATAGAACGGTGGGGGGAGAAGTGCCAGCCATGTACTGTATTCCATAAGAGAGGGAGAGGGTCCAGAAGCCATTGGTTGGCAAGGCTTTGATGACTCCCTTTCTGGATACTGACTCGCGAGCCACCCCCACAGTCCACACTGTGCTGCTGTAGACTTCAACTTCCCAGTAATGCCGTCCGTGGGTAAATCCCTGGCTTCCAAGTAGTGACAGGGCAGCATTGAACCTGTGGGGGTTGTCCTGCACAGTGTGGTTAAAGGTCTGGTAGCGAACACAGGTAAGGGAGGAGGTCAGGCTGAGCCAAGGGTTCGCTGTGCTGGAGTTAAATGTGATGGCTGCTGGAACTGAATATAGGAAAAACATAAAATAAAAGGATTGTTTAAAAAGATTACTTGATAACACGTTAGGTTCATGTCTCAAGTTTAGATGTCCAGTGTTTGTTTTTTTGTCTGTTTAATTCAGTACCTTTAAATGGAGGTGGGGCCAAAGTGTAATTTATAGTACCTGGATAAATACTTCCTTTCAGGGATTTCCACACTCTGTACTGCAGGGGCCCTGCAAATCGACCCTCACACAGACTAGGTGCCGTAAGCGTAGGTTTCTCAAACTTCAGCGATGGCCTGCCAAAAAAAAAAAGCATTGTGTTTGGTCAAGTCAGCAAAGAAACAAGACAAACTAGCCAGGATAAAATGATGAAGTCAGAACTTGCCCATTTCCCACTACGTCTCACCTCTGGAGCAGGGTTTTGATACTCTGAGACGAGGCGCAGCAATAAACACAGGAAAGAGAGAGAGACTGTTGATTAGTTTGGCTGTGTCTTAAAGAAGGGAAAGCTTTTTTCCATATGACATCAACGTCTGAGCTCACGCTATCCCGCCCTGTGGGATCTCCCCATGACTGGGGGAAAGTCCCACAGCCTTGGCCAGAGAATGGGCCTGTGCCTGCACTAAGCGCCTTATCCTCCAGATCAAGGAGTGAGATCATTGTCCCATATCCTGTCTGTGCGCCACTCTGAGCGCTCCCTGCACTCAAAAGTCTATTGTTATTAGAAAGATAACTACAGTGTCAACATTTTTACCAATACTTCCAAGCTTTACCTTTGAAATACATGTGAACTAAAATGATCAATGTTTTTACGTTGCCATAACAAGGCCTTTAAGAATGGTGTACAAACCTTTTGACTAATCTTAACAGGATAGCCTAAATAGTCACACCCTTCTCGCTGAAATCTGATTTGAATGTTGTTGTGTTTTTCTTGCGTATTTCACTTTTGGTCATGGTTCTAGCAATGCCTGTCTGGTACAAGACAGAATTCATCTAGAGTTTAAACAAGATGTTTAAAGCTAATTTTCATCCCAAATTTTACTCATGCTCTTTTGGCTGCAGTAAGGTAAAAACTACTTCTGTGTCTAGAATAATATAAACATATGAAAAGCTTAAAAACAAGAGCTCAGCATTTCTTCCTTTAATCATCTGCCTGGCTGACTCATCATGATGTTAATAACTTCCAGATGAAATGTATTCAGGGAACTGCATTGTGTATGTAGTTCATAAGAAGAACCACAGGCTGTCTTCTCTTGGCTCTCACCCGGAGCAGAGTGAAAGGGTCCTGCTCTTTCAGCTTGTCTTCTATCTCATGGACAGCTCTCTGGAGACGGGAGATTTCCACACAGAGCAAGGCCTTGTGCTCGTCCAGGCGGATTAGCTCCCTCCGCTCCTCGGTCTTCAGCTTCACCTGCAACAGTTTCTCTTCCTGGTACAGGAACTGGTGCAGATCGCTGAACTGTGCCTCAATGCGTTGCTTCAGGTCAGCGGTGTGCTCCTAAGTGGGTGGGAGGCGATGGTTATTGCCAGTAGGAGCAATTACTTCCCTTTGCATTTCTCAAGGACTACAGAGATTGCATGGTCACAAAGTTGGGAGCATAAAAGTAATACGTTTCATTCTTATAAGACACTTTTATTTTTAGCACGTATAACCTTGAATGTCCCTCACTTGCTTCCATTTTGAAAATGTAGCTTTATAAGTCACATTTTTATATGATTCAACATGGACATTTATGGTACTGCAAAAAAAGTCTGAATGCCAATGGTGATTACAGTTTATTGAAGCAGCTAATGTGAGGCTTACTGTTCATGAACTCATAGTGAGGTATGCATTTTTTAAATGGTTGATGTACCATCAAGAGAAATCTTGCTGTAAGCACATTTCCTCTCACCTTAAGCTTCTTGACCTCCTCCTCAGCTTCCCTATCACATTGCAGGGCTGTGTTAAGCTCGACCTTGAGAGAATCCATGGAGCTGTTCAGAGAAGCCTGGCCCAGACAGAGGGAGAACATCACTGGATGCTGATGTGCTTTCAATTCAACTCAGTTTCAGTTCTAAATCTAATTGACTTTGTGTAAAACATGCACAAAACAAAACAAAAAACATCTTGAACATAAAACATGAACATGAAAAATACACATGGCAAATTAGTTTTTCCTTAAAGCCAACTGCTCATTTATAAGAAAGCAAGGCACACCAGTGATTGTCGTGTAACAAACTATGAGTAGAGGACCGTAATAAGTAAAATACTACAGAAAGGGAATGGCGTGATATGCACCAATAATATAGATATGGAGGAAAAATATATATATTGAAACACTATGAAAACTATTGTTTAGAAAGAAAAGTTGGAGTTTTTCTGAACTATAATTTATAGTGGTATCATCTACGATCTAGATAATGTGTGGCAAAAGTAGTTTGCTGTTGTTACAGGCAAGCCCACCAATGGACAGAAGAGAGGACAATGGTCATACGGAATATGTTCAAATGTATGTGCCCTGGATTTGATATGCATATTTCCTGAGATGCATTCTACCGTACAGAATTAGGGAAAAATACACAGAAATCATTCAGTCTTATTAATGCTGCACTCTGACCCTACTGCTATAGTAAGTGCCTTTTAAATGATCCAACAGATAAATTGTAAGACCTCGACATTCTGCTGAACCTTTAATAATAGCCAGAAATTTAATTCAAGGTTAACTCACTCTGTATCTCTGCTCAGCCTCTTGGACACACACCATAGTATGGTTTCTGTGCTCTTGGGAGAGCCCACACACCAGGCACACCAGCTCCTGATCCTCCTCACAGTAAAGCTTCAGCTCTTCCCTGTGCCTGCTACAACATGGGGCTGGGGCAGAAGCAATTTCTGTCATCCCTACATCTCCTAGTCGGCCCCCGGCCCCACTTTCCTCCAGCCCCTGACAGTAGCTCTCCACTATGTTGGCAACGATGCGGTTGGGCCTGTAGCTTTGTCCAGGGTACACCTTCCTGCACTGAGGGCAGGAGCCAGTTCCTACTTGTCCTGGGCCTCTGGGACCAGCCCAGTAGCCTGCAATGCATGCCTGGCAAAATGTGTGGTCACAGGGCAAGGAGACTGGCTGTTTGAAAAGATCCAAACAGATTGAGCAGGTCAGGTCTCTGCTGAGTCTCTGTGCTGAGCTGTTAGATACTTGTACAGTCATAGCAGGCTGTCGCTTCTTTTCCATTGCTGTTTGCAGCAAAAAGTCTCTTTCCTTTGGTTTCCAACTTTTCTTGTCTGGTTTTATTCCCTGGTTTAACTTTTCCAAGTTCTGCAGATAAACTGACTGGATTTTCTTCACTTCTTTCTGGTTCTTGTTCATTCCTTTTTCTTGATTCCTTTCTTTTGTTCTGTGTGTACAGCTGGACCTCTTAGTCCTTCCTCTCCTACAGTATGTGAGTGTGACTTCTCTCTTCCCTCCAGTCTTCCTGTTGACTGTGGGAAAGGAAGGGGGTGGTGACGAGGCGGCCTCTGCCTCTCACACCCCACCAGATAGTGAGGGGTTGTGGATGGGCCCCCCTCTTTCCTCCTGACTGACGTCACATCTAGTCAGGAAACTGAGGCGGACCACGGATATTCTATCCTTGGAATGTTTGTTTGCTGAAGGCAGGGCTTTAACTGCAAGAAGGTCCTGCTTCTTGATTAAAAACTTCTTGCAGTTAATCTACTGTACAGTACAATATATAAATCAATTTTGTGTGACTTTGTGTGTGCATATGTGTGTTCCTGATTTACATGTGTCCATGTATGAGTGTGTGTTTTGGGAGGGAGAGAGAGAGAGAGAGAGAGAGAGAGAGAGAGAGAGAGAGAGAGAGAGAGAGAGAGAAAGAGAGAGAGAAAGAGAGAGAGAGAGAGAGATCTATGTGAAAACTGTGAGCAATAACAGATTTCCTGTTTCTTTTTAAGGCTACACTCTCTACCCACTAAGTAATCATTGTCATTAAGAGATAAACAAGATCATTAACAGATTTGCACAATGAAAGGGAACTTCCAGCAGGAACTACGTCACATTATATGAATAAGGTTCTACCATGGACAAATACTACATATCTTAACATTAAGATAGAAAGTACGGTATCATGTAAACAGCTTTTTCCATGGTATCTAAAGCATACTACAGAGTAAAAAAAATTGTCTGGTTTATTATCTGAGGGGTAAAGCATCTGTCATATGAAACAGACTTTCTTTTTTAAGATTATTTTTGGGCATTTTTGTGTTACCTTTAATGTAGTTATTATAACTGAGGTTCGGGAACAGGACCACGCCTCCAACACACATTCAATTTCCGGTCCCAACCTATTTAAGCATACCCTACGCAACCCCTCTCCCTTGTTCATCTCAGTCTAACATCCCTCCCACCCAAGCCCCCTTTTCTCCCATGCCTTCTCTCTTTCAGGACAGGAACCACAGGGGGGTAACAGCGGAGCCGAGACGACGCCCCCTCAGCGAGACGGTGCCCCCACTCAGAGTCTCCATCCCCCGGGTTCCTCGGACCAAGCACGCCTTCGGCTACCATCGACCGCTCTTCCCATCCCCTTCCATCCCTTCCCCTCATCCCTCGACCCCTTCCCCTCATCCCTCGACCCCTTCCCCACATCCCTCGACCCCTTCCCCCATCCATCTACTCACGACCCCTTCCCCTCATCCCTCGACCCCTTCCCCTCATCCCGCGACCCTTTCCCCCATCCCTCGAC
>OMLI01053597.1:3794-23333 GCA_900302605.1 Rondeletia loricata
ATGGAGCACCTGACCAGGCATACACTCTCCTGAAAAACACACAAGATACATAACACAAGATAATAAGATGAGCAAAGTGTAACAAGGTAATAATCATAAATACAATAAAATAAAAGATAGAGCATCTCAATGATGCTAGTAAAATGTCTTGCCAATGTTTTGCACCATGATCTCTCTCTCTCTCTCTCTCTCCCTCAGGAATTGTTGGTCTTCATATTCATCTACAGTGGGACAGTTACACAATTACACATGATAATACATTTGTATAGCAGAAATATGTTTTTTTCCTATCCCATAAATCATCTCACGACCCCCAGAATTATCTTGTGACCCCCTGGGGGGTCCCGACCCCCAGTTTGAGAGCCACTGCCCTTGTGGACCACCACGGATCTTGCGAGAGGAGTTTGTGCTCTAACCAGTCGAGGGCAGCCAAATGCCTCAGTTGTGTCTTGCCTGCCACAAATCCACATGAAGACAGAGTAGATCTTTCAATATTCAGATGGCTTGTGAGGTTACGTTTCATGGGAACTGCCTTTGACAGTTCAAAGTATTTGAACTGGATTCATTACAAAGAGCAAGTTGTCAGGGTCAGGAACGTTCCCACTACATCATCAACACAGCAGGATTAGGATAAATCAGCAGCTGCAATTGATTTTCAACCTTTTGTGGTAAAGTTGGTTTCTGTCTTTCTTTCTTTTGCTTGTTTTGAGGGGAGATGTTTTGATTACCTACTTGAGTTTTTATCTCACCTGAGGAAATCAGTAAAACATATTTATCACTGTTATCACTGTATCTTTGATGATCATTTGGCTTCTGTGTTCTATCACTGTGCAAATAAACTAAACTAAACTAATCTTCATATTGAAAAATTTTTTTCCGTTGCCTGACTTTATTGAGTTGAAAATGTGGAACATCCTGCTCTGTCCCGTCCCTCTTTCACCATACAGCGCTTTGAGAGGAACAGCGTCACGCACCATCGGCTCCACTCCCATCAATAGAGCCACAGTTAACAGACTGGCGAGTTCTTATCAGTTCTTATCTTCACCTAAGTTAACCCACAGGCAGTAAAACACAGCAGGTATTGGGACTCTGTCGCATGAATCAATATTCCAGGATTATCATCACATACTAGACAAGCACTTTTCAATCCTTAAGATAAAAAACGTAAACTAATTTGACAGGGTCAGAATGTATGTCACTGCCATTTCAGGATCCAGTCTACCTGTGTGTATCTGATACTGATGTGTATAATCATAAGAATTGATGAATAGTGTATGGGATGATATACAAAATTACAGAAATGTTTCTAGATTCCGACTCTTAATCAATAGGCAAAGGAACATTTTATATTTCACATTTTACAGAATAGTCCACTCCGCTTAAATAACTGAAATACATATTTATGGTTCAAAAAGTTGCAAGTTCAACTCCCAATGCACTTACCGGTGTATCCACGGACATGTGCGTTTAGACCAGCCTCAAAGCTCGTAGGAAGGATATCTCGTTCCGCCCCACTGTCAATGGCCCAGTCCCTCGGTTCCCAAACTGGGGTTCAAGGCCCCCCAGGGGTCCCTGAAGGGTTTCCAGGGGGTCCTCAAAATGAGGATGAGTTTAATTTCACTATTATTTCATTCATTTGAAGAGTTAGGACAGTGAGAGGAAAGCTAGAGCAAAGTCTTTCCCGTTTTGTATTAAATCACAGCAACAACAGTATTTTCAGATGGGGGGGGCGGGGGGTCTCAAATGAGGGTCCCCGCCTAATCTGGATTTATTCAGGAAGGGGGCTTAACATAAAAACGTGCGTTTAGCCTTTTTAAAGCCTTTAAACAGTTCTGAAGTCATTAGTCCTATTTCATTCAACTGGGGTCCGGGCTAACTCATCAGCTCTCTTCCTCATATTAATGATAACCAAGAAAACAATTAACAAATGAATGGAGGAGGTAAGGCAAGGTGCTTTGTTTATCCAGTAACATAATGGTGCTTGTTCTGAGGTCTGAGCACAACGGTAGCTATTAAAAATGCATTATATTAGAGGCACACACACACACACACACACAATTCTACACTTATGAGGACATTCTATCGATTTAGATTCATTTCTTAACCCTTTACCCAAACCTCCCTCTAACCAACTTTATCACAATGACACTCTTGATAAAGGAAAAAAGGAGACAAATGTCTTCAGGGACCAGATATTGGCATCATCCCTGCTCCCTTTTCTGCGCCCATCTGTTTTGTGTTACATTTGCGGGGCAGGGGCAGACAGAGCTCCTGCAGCCGAGGCGAGGGGCTGGCTGAGCGGGCTGCCCGGCTAACGACGTAGGGGTTGTAGCCCTCAAACAGAGCCTTCCTCTCTTTGGGATGGGACAGGTCCAGAAGTCTCTCGCTGGCTACTGCGCTTCTCACTGCCCTGGAGACAGGCCAGCTCACCGGGCGCTCCCCTATGTACTTGGGGTGCTCGTGCTTAGGGGCTGGAAAGATAAAGCGATGGAAAAGAGGTTAAATAGCCAGTTCTGAGATAAAGGATATGGTGTGAGTGTGTGAGAAGAGAGAGACAGACAGACAGATAGACAGAGGGACAATCATGGTCATAAAGCATTGTCATCAATATCGGTGACGATCTATGAACTTCAATCGTTCAATCACATTTAATTAAATTTATATTCTTAAAATGCAAACTGTACTGTAGACTAGCATGTTGGCACACAACAACTATGAAGTAGTTGAAGCATAGACGTGGTGGTGATTTAGAGGATTAATAGCATTAACATTGGTTTTTCACAATAAAAATGCTTTTGAGGTCGTTTGGTTTTATATGCCTTATGTGGCATCTTTTCAGAGGGTCCACAATTTCTGGTGCTTCTGTTAAATTTCTTGAAAGGAATGTTATTCAAGGGAACAACAAGGGACGTGTTATACAGCGAGGAGTCACTGGAAAAGTCGTGACGGGCTCATAGGTCAGGAGACAAGCTCTTGATTCTTGATTGTGTGAGTTGGTGTCCTTGGCTATCTGAGCTAACTAGGGTTAGTTCACAAGAGAAGTCCCCCAAGAGGTTGCAGGGGATTGAATTAGCAACCAGTCAATGACAAATGACCAGCCTTTAGAGTTTCAAGGCTACTCTGCTGCCATTACAAGAAATAAAAGCAATAAGTAATAATGAGTGTCTTACTGGCAAGGTGCTCTATGTGTGATGATGCTTTGCGGGGCTTGTGGGATACTGGTGCAGTCTTCCATTCGTGGGTGGAGCCCTCCAGACCCAGCCTTCTCTTGGGCTGGGCAAGCTCACAAATCCATGGAGTGGCGACTGCAGTCTGTACCGCTCTACTCAACTACAATCAGGTCGGAAAAAGCACAATGTCAAACTTAAGTTCTTAGGAATCACAAACATATGAACCTTGGATTAACTCTATTCAGCCATCCTGGCCCATCCCACAGTGAATAGCACGGCAAGCATTCCCAGTGGTTTCTGAACTGGAAAAGAGCGGATGTTGACATTTGAACATTTTTGCAATATGGGAAGGAAAAGAACATCAAAGCATGAGGCTGTCATCTTTATGGCCCAATGTTCTGCATTCTGAAATGGGTCAGATGAATAAAAATTGCTGTAGTACACCAAAGTGTTACCATCACAGTGAAAAAAATAAACCATTTCCTGATAACAAAATGAAAAAGTCTGGTAAAAATTAAATGAGGTGAATATTTATATCCCCCTTCTTGATTTTTTCATAAAAAAATGGTGCCAGGATGAGGAAGAAGAATGTGGAGGAGACAATATAATCACAGTGTTAAGTCCACTCCCATTTGCACAGCTCAGGACACCGTGTTGTGCCGGCAGCCATGATGATGCTGTCACTTCCTTGCTCTTCCTTCCTCGTTGTCTCCCGGAAGTCTTTTTTTTTTGTGGGTTAAAAAACACCATGGTTTTTGTGCTCCTTAACAATAACACCTTTGTAAACTTGTCAACTAATAAATGACAAACTCTCAGTCACTCTTGTGATACGCACATACAATTTTTCTACTGGTGTTGGACAATACAAGTTTCAATCGTTTTTCAACAGACATGACAAAGACCAATCCAGGTTGAAACGTTGTTGGTATAATACACTTTTGGTGGAGCAGAACTCTGTGTGCGGACCTACTTTAAAATGACCATGTATCTCGGACCACCTGAATACACAGTAATTCCACAGGAAATTGTGTGTGGTGTTACTCACAGGGGCCAGCAGTGGGCGGTCAGGCTGCCAGCCCGCTGCAGGGAGGCGAGGTTGAGCAAGACAACACAGTCGCTCTGACGGAGCGGCCCTCAGAGCCCATTCACTCACTTCCCATATGGGAGACTCCCTGGGGAAAGAGAGATGGGCAGAGGGAGAAGAGAGAAGAAAGGGGAAGAGGGAGATGAGAGAGGGGAAACGAGATAAAGGGGAGCACTCGATATAAAGTAGTGATAAAAAGGCAAATAAAATAAAGGGGAATGATGAAGAGGGACAGCAGAGGAAGGAAGAGGGAGATAGGATGGTAGAGCAGAAGACATAGAAGGAGAAGGATATAACATAGAGGGAGGAGGAGATACAGTAAGATGACTTTAGAACAGGATGAATGATAAGTATTCTCTCAAATTCAGTGCTAACAAAGACAGATGTATGGGTGGATAACACATTATATTCACCTGATTTGTTTAAGACCTGTGTAGGACTTTTTGCTCCTACATAGCTGCGACCAGCGAGGTGTTAACTCTAAGAAGAAAATATGATTATGCATGGCATCACAAAAAAGGAGGGGGGTAAAAAAAGAAAGAGAGAAAAGAGAGAGAGAGAGAGAGAGAAAGAGAATGTTAGGCCTACCGGTCTGGATATCTGAGCAGGTTGGGTTTGGGCCGCGCAAGCTGTTCTGTCCGAGTTGCCATGGATACAGGAGCTGATGGGGGAACAGAGCATATAACCATTGAAACGATCCTTCTAAGCACATGGCTTTCCCCAATACTGCAGCAGCAGAGCTTGTTACAGTCAGTTATTACAGTGTAACTCTGCTACATCCACAAACAACACGTAATGGGTACAAAACTGAACAGAAAACACATATTTGCAAAATAGAATGCAACAAGTTTAGGTAGTACTTTTACATTTTAGGTAGTACTTTTACATTTGAGGTAGTACTTTTGTTGTGGGTTCAATGCAACAAAGTAATGAGATTCTGTTGGTGAGATATTGTCGGTAAAGTTGGCCATCTAGTACGGTACTGACTCAAAATGTTCCCATGTATCATGCTCTAACGTTAGCCTATATGGTTTAGTACTACTTCTAGAAAGTACTTTATCTGCCAAGCTGATACTCGAAGTATCTTCTATCAAAATCTATAGGTTATCCTCGGATATCCTCTATGGATTTCAGGGACATTTTGCCACTCAATACGATGAAAAAAGGCGATCACATATCATGAAAGCATAGCTTAGCTTACCTGTCGCTGCAGCAGCTCGCTCTCTGCTGCTGACACCGACACCTGGCGGTTGCTAAGGTATCGAGTGACGCTCGCGGGGTACAGTATACCCAAGACCGTCTATTCGAACAATGGGAGATAAAAACAACTGTTTCGGCTCTGTAAAAATGGGCGTTAACCGACATGCACTCTCCTCCAGCTATTTTCCCTCAGGCACAGATACATAACATGGCAAGCATCCACGCACCGTTACCATAGCGACCAATCTAACACAGACTTGCTTGTGGTACCCGGAATTAGGGGCAGAGTGAGCTCTCTGTTCTTTCCTCCTCTCAGTATATGTCATTGTCACATCTCTGGAGCTAAAAAGTGTTTCTAGAATAAAGTAATGTTGGCTGAAATATGTGTGGAAAATTTATTTATCATCGCCACTGTAAGATAACCAACATAAAAAAATACAATAAAAAAAAACCCAGTTAGAACACAATCACAAGTTACAGCCGCAAGGGTTGGGAGCATACATAGCAGCCATTTAACTTACAATTGTCAATCAATCTCCATCTATGGCTGTGGTGCAATTAAAGGTACATATCACCCATTCAACAAATGCTGTTGCAAAGACTTCAGCTGGCGAAAGTAAACGATATATAAGTAGGTGTAATTCATTCTTTCAATCCGAGGCCCCACAGGTTTAACGGAGACAAAAGGAACTCAGGGCCTTTCAGGAGGGAGAGCAGCTTCAAGGTCTGGACGACACTGACATGATCAAGTTCTCATTCCCAACTTTCTCTGAGAGGATAAACCTCAGTCCTCACAGCCTAATCAAACCCAAACCGAGGGAAACAAAGAGGCAGAACCCAGCATCTTAACTGAACACATGAAGGCAGAACATGATGGAAAAGACTTAAGAATACCAGAACCAGACAGTAGATCCGCTGGTAGCTGTCCCTGACCCAGCTGACCCTGCATTTGACCTCCCTGTGGAGGAAAAATAAAAAATAAAAAAGGTTGTAGTAGTAATAGTAGTAGTGATAGAGCGTTAGACGGCTCCTCTCTTCAGACTGAAGAAAGGGATGATGATGATGATGACAAGCCAAGGGAACCTCAGTCAGGTTTAAACACACTGAAAGCAAAGCAGACAGAGAAAGTTAAAGGACAAGTTTGTCAATCAATAGCAAGATGTGTAGATCTATGGAACAAACAGAAAAATCAACAAACTGAAATCATCCAGTGAAATTATTTCCTTTCATTGTTGTAAAGTATGTAGAAAATCTCTAATGAGGCATGTTGAAGTTCATCCAAGTGATTGTAGCTTGTGTGAAAAGAATTTCAAGCCTTCTGGGAGCTTGAAACTTCATGTAAAATCATGTAAGAAGTCAGAGGGAAGGACCTGTTGCATTGCAGTGTGTAGAAAAGGATTTGGTCAGAAGGGGACATCTGACTGCACATATGAGAATTCATACTAGGGAGAAACCATCTGTAGCTGCAGTTTGTGAAGAGGTATGTGGTCAGAAGTGAATCCCAAAACATGCCATTCTCTGTTTCTCTCTTTGAATGAGAGAGAAAGTCATGTCAAACTTTAATGTTGCCTTACTTATTGCCAAACATAAGTCGCAGAGCATGACTTAAGACCTTTTTCAAATTGCTAGGTTCAGTGGTAAATTCTGCATACATATACATCCATACAAAAACAGAATAAGATTTAAGTGAATAAAACAGCTCAAAACCATTTAAAAACAAATACCCCTTTATTTTCAAAAGACATCTTAAATCTTATAAAACAGCACAGTAAAGAATCTACCAAAGCTTCTTTAATAGTCATGATCATAAAGCAACACGCTTTTAATATAATACTGTAGTTATTCTCTAAACTAGTATTGCAGGAGTCTGTTATTGTGCTAAGCTAACAATTCATGTGCCTCTGACATTATCATCACCTGTTACTGCCTTGGTGTCCACACATGACAATAACTGAGGAAAGCACTGCAGGGCACGCAGCTACAGCATCATATCACATTCACAGGCCTCTCTGAAACAGACAGAGAAACCCACAGGCAATAGATGGCCAGAGATACTAAATGTAGTGTTTGGTCAGTATCAGTAACCAACACTTAAAGGATAATACCAGTGTCAGTTAGAGTTACAGCCCATTTACTTCTGTCTACGTCTAGTTTACATTTCCCCCAAATCATTTTGCAATGCAATTAGAATTTTTTTACATTTACTAATTTGTCTCCGTTTTTAAAATAAAAATGTACGGTGTCAAACCTAGCTTGAAATTAACTGCTGTCCCAGCTAACAAAGAGGAGCGGGGCAACCTAGATGATTGGCACAAACTTTAAAAGAAACACTGCTATTTATCCTTTAAGAAACTTGACAGTACAGTCAATCTCAACTGACTCGGCATTACAGTAATCGAGACAAATCTCCATGCAATATAGACTCCACTGTCTCAAGACACCGGTCTTAAGAGTAGAGTTTCATTTTCCCTCTGTTGTCTCTGGAGAGAGAAAATTATCCTTGATCTAAAACTATTCAGCTACCAATCATAATCTCAATGATCGCCAATCTTCAGGGTTCAATGGTAACAAAATGCAGGGATTTCAGTGACAATACCAGTTCACAGGCATAAGTTCATGAGGCTTTGAGCACTCTTATTAAGCTGCCAGTGGTCAGTGGGGTTATGGTAACCGGAAAAGGAAAGATGGCACCAAATGCTCCGCTCTCTTGTGTCCAGTGCAGGTAGAATGAGGGTGAAACAGTTGAAAGGGCAAGTGAGAAAGGGGCAGCGATTGTTAACAGTGAGTATATATTCAGTAGCACCAGGAGAGAGTGTGAGTGTGTGAGTGTGTGTGTGTGTATGTGTCGGTGTCAGAGGGTCTGCACTATGACAGGGTACAGTAGGGACATGTGCTCGGCTCCTCTGATAGGCAGCTCGTGCGTGGTGTAGTAGTGGATGACCTCTGGGATGGTGGAGAAGGGAGGGCTGTTCTCCCCAAGGACGTAACGCCCGTCTGCACACTGAGTGAACTTCATATGCATGAAGCCCTTACAGCTCCTGAGAGAGAGAGAGGGGGGATAGAAGAGATTAAACTTGGCTATTTTGACCTCATCAAGGCTAGTGTGTATTATGACATTTACAGAACTGGATTGGAAGTGAATCCATAGGGAACTTAAAAACATCTTACACCTGTATTTGCGATCCATTGTCTGCTTTGTGCCATCACAGTAAACACTAGACAGCTGAATTCATTCACATTCCTTGAATTCTAGTTCTATTTTTCTATTGTTGATTTATCTATTCCATTATGGCTACAAATAAAAGCTCAAATGATTGTGCTTTAGAGACTACAATGTTGTTCCAATTACAGCCTGGATGAAGGGGATGTGTGTCTAATTGATCGGCTACAGATTACTATTAACCCTAAAGATGGAGGTAACAATGGCTACGCACACACTGCCAGAATTTGGTAGAGACAACCAAATTTATGAATGAGAGTGAATGCGCATATGTATGGTACACATTGGAGCAGACCGGAGTAAAATGACTAGACTGTGTGTGCACGGGTAACAGGAGTCACTCCACTCCTAAGATCTCACGATGGCTGTAAATAATGTCTGTAACCATAGTAACGTTTACTTCAGTCCAATATGGTGGCTACCACCGCCTGTGTTTTCAGTTTACTTGACACCAGTAACCAGAGGCGACAATTAATCCATAAGATCTTAATAAACCGCCACCGACAGCAGCGTCGTATTCCCTTTTTCCGCCGCATGAACTTGATACTTTTAAGCGACCGCAACATTTGGGTCGCAGAACTGGTAGGAGCCACTGCAACTTTGAGGAAACAGGTTAGAAATAAAATTTGAGAATGTCTCACTCACAACACTTTCCTCCGTCTCTTTCAAATGAACGATGATAATGTTACGTAAAGTATTTAGTGTTGTGCCTCACGTAACAACCAGTTGTCCAGTGCGGTTCTGGTAAACACAACTCCTACAATCAGCACAAAGAAGGGGTAAGCCCAGTTTCACTAACTCAGCATAGAGAGGATATGGGGAGAAGACAGTACTGTGTAAGTGAGTACACTTCATGGAGCTGGATATAAATTACTTAATCTAAAAGGCGGCTGGGGTAAGAGTGTCTACCTGAGGGAGAGAGAGTAGTCGTTCCGGCAGGTCTGGCTGTTCCTCACCAGGTAGGAGCTCTCCTTGCACAGAGTCAGTAGGGTCTCTGCCTCCGAGCGGCTCAGGGCTCCGTGGTACCACCTGCAGGTGACCAGGGGGAAACATGAGAACAGAAGAGAATATTACTTCACTGATCCATGTGGTGTCATTCATGCTAGCAAGGACTGTAGTTTCTAGTAGTCTAGTCTTGAACATGAGTCCTCTGCTTGTCAGAATCATTGACAGTCACACTACAAATCAAGCCAAACCAAACTTACATTTCTGATTTGGATGAAGGATAGTATTTGTACTAGAAGAGTACGTTTCCCCAATATCTCCAACTCCGTTAAATAATGTAATCATTACATCTGTCACTGTTGACATTGTGAAAGTCAGCTTACTCTCTCGACTCTAAATAATGCTGGCAACTCCCATAATGAGTTATTCTACACAGAAGCGACAGAATCTTTATCACAATATGTATGCAGATGAAAAATTACAAATTCATAATGTGTTTTCCATGTATTTTGGATGAATTGGGAGATATTAGGTAAGTAAATGTGAGGTTTCTGCCAGGGTAATAGGTGGAAGTGAAGTTGTTTAGGTTGAACAGATAATCACTGCTACCCACTGGAAATGGGAAAGAAACTTGGAAACACAGGCACTATCCTTTAAGATTTTAAATGTACTTACACTTGTCTCTCCAGTGGTAGAGATGGGTCCACTCTCTCACCCAGGACAGGAGGGGTGTCACCAACCATACGGAGAGTGGCTGAGCCCCCTGTCAATGTGGTAGATGTGGGGCTGGTCCTGGTAAGCCTGGTCTGTTCTGTCTGGGCTCGCGAGCGCTCCCTTTCTGCCCCTTCAAACTGAACTATGGACAGACAGAGAGACAGGGAGAAGCAAAAGGGAAGGAATTAATCTGTATCAGAAAGAAAAAAAAGTGAAACATAGTGTGAGGCATATAGTGAAACGAAAAAAAAAAAATATTCTTGTGGTCCAAGTCAGAGGCACATTTGTTACAGGAATGAACCAATATACATGCGAGGAATGTAAATTCAGGTGTATGCCAATTTACCTGCTAGAGCTTTAGAGATGTTGTCCTTCTTCCACTCCCAGGGCTGGTCGTATTCATCAGCCGGCCTCTCATCATCCTGAGGCAGCCTGCTCTCCCTGCTGTCTACATGGGCAAGTCCACCCTCGACCCCCTGGGGTTGCTGTTGTGAAGGTGGAGTGGCCCGGTTGTAGTGACGAATCCTCTCCTCATATGGGTTATCATATAACTGGCCCCCGTCTCCAATCCCAGACCTGTTAGTCATCGCGCTGTGCTGGAGCTCTGCACAGAAAACATACACATATACACACCCACAACGGGCCAGTTTAAGTCATTCAATGTGAGTCATTCAGCAGTTTTCCTTTCGGACTGTCAGTGAAATCTAAGGGTACAAATGCACCCAAAATTGAAATTTTGCGACCTGGAAATCAAATGTAGGCGCACCGGTGGGCCTACAAGTAATTGTCTTGGTGCAACTTTATTTGAATGACTTCTTTATAGCGAGCATGGAAACTCCTCTCCTGTTATCTGTTCTGCTCTAGCCAATCAAACACCAACCTCATTTTACTTACCTCAAAGCTGTTTTTATTTGGCTAAAATTAAATCCCCTTTCTGAGGCTTCTTCTCACAAGAAGAACAGTGTTTTCCACAAGTCCCGGCAGTCGGTCCGTTATGAAAACGACAGTGAAACTTATGTTTGTATGCTCCAAAATGCATGCAGGTGTTTGTAACAGTGTGTGCTAGACAGTAACTTGACACTTTTTAGTTGTCAGAGATGTGTAAAATTGTCCAACACTCAGATATACCATGAACATGAGTACAATGCCACTCACGGACAGCATCACCCCTAGTGGCCAGTTTGTTTTGACTCCAGTCAGGATTTTCTATGATAACCAAGTTGCAGAAATATGATGTTTAGAGGGCAAAGAACATGGAAGCCAAGTCAACAACTGACAGTAGATGTAATGTGTATTATTATTATTATTATCTGGCATTCTAACTAAATAATTAGTGTTCAGATATGTTTCCATTTTCCACATCTGGATGTAGAGTATATCCAGATTAGAAAATAGCAATGATTTTACAGCATTGCATATTTAAAGGAAAAACTGAAGGAAAAAAAAGAGTGCTCCTTAAATGTTTTGGGGTGCGCTGAACATTTTTGCTGGCGCTCCTAAGTTTTGGAGGTTAGGACCAGTGCTACCAAGTAAAAATGTTAATTTAGAGCCCTGGGTACAAGTGAGTGATAAAGATCTTCTAACTGACCTGAAATGATTCGCTGGGCCTCAAATGGTTCCATGTAGCTGCAGAAGTCTGGCGGTGCAGATTTGGGCTCCCAGTCTGGTCTGATTCTTGGGTCTGGACGGGCATCAAATGGGTCAGAGTAGTCAGTATCCCCCACGGCTGGGGCAGAGGGAACCACCTTGGGGGGGAAGAAAGAGAAACAAAACAAAACCATCTAATGAATTAAGTGGGACAATGTGATGGACTTATCTGTGCCAAGTGGAAGAGCCTGGGCTGCGTTTCCCAGTTTCGATGTACCTTAACGGCCTACGAAGGTTTTTAAGTAACGAACGAAGACCCGCCAGCTACGAGTGTTTCCCAGACTCTACCTTAACGGCTGCCTTCAAGGAAGAGGTTACGATGTACCTTAAAGTACAAGCTGTAGCAATCGATGGCAGACGAATTGATTGTCTCACTTGTATATAGGCTTATGAATGAAGTTTCAATATAACAAGTGTCGTCATAATCATATTAATCAATGTAATATTGCAGAAGATGAAGCTATGCCTACTAAATATAATCTGCAAATCTATTTAAGAGTCAATACGAGACCTTGTTGTGTTTCATATATTGTTCTGTTAGGGGTTTTACGGTACGTTCAGATGTGACGTCACCACGCTCTGTTTACAGAGTAGTATGGGCTGGAAAGGTGTTGCACGCTCGTCTATGGTATGGAGGTTGGTAGCGGACAGGCAGGTGAAACGATAACATTCTCAATATGTGCTATACACAGAAACATATTTTAATATAAGTTAATATTAAACTATCTATGTCATATGTGCATGCAGATGTAGGCTAAGATGCGCACTGTATTAAAACTATCAACTTGAAAAGCATAATGTTGTTCTAATACGGTTGAAACTGACAGGATGAGTGGAGCGTATAGTTAAGGGAGAGCTAACGACTGGTCCCGACCACTCGTGGAAATCTTCCTTCGTTAAGGTATACCTTCGTTACGAGCGATTCTGGGAAACAGCTCGGCAGCTCAAGGAAGACCTCAAGGTAGATTTAACGACGCACGTAGCGTTAAGGTATACCTTAACGGATCTGGGAAACGCAGCCCTGAACAATAACGGTTTGTGTATGTGTGTGTGTGAGAGAGAGGGCGAGAGAGAGAGAGAGAGAGAGAGAATGCAGAGAATGGAAGGGAAAAAGTAGAAATGTGGAAGAAAATGAAGCAGAAGACAAATAAAAACAATACTTACAGGTTCCTCTTGAATGGTCACTGGACTCAGGGGGATTTTACAGCGGCCAAACTCCTGAGAGTCCACTTTGATGAGTCTGTGTTTGGGAGACACCGCTTTCACCTGGAACATAAAACACATAAGTAAATGAAACGCGCTCACCGATGATTTATGCATCACTTCAATATTTACGGCTTATCTTCCACATGTGCGCAGTTGCAGTAAGCAATATGACATATAAGAAAAGACAGTCTATACTGTCTAAAAGGACATTTGTCTTGGACACATAGTTGCACAAAAGAAACACTTAATTCACATAAACATTACTGTAAAAACATATGTGCCATACCTCCACACCATTAGGCAGCACTGAACCTAATGCAGGGAAAGCGGGCAGGCTCACTGTTGCACTGCAGGAACTGTAGCTGCCATTCTGGTGCTCCTTATCAGAGGTCTGGTATGGGTCCTCGAAGTCCAGCTCTTTCTGAGCTCTGTAGGCCCTCAGTATCTCACTCTCAGTGTAGTCTGGCCTGGGGGGCTGTGGAGGGTCGCGCCTGCTGCCAAAGTTTAGGTAGTCCTTCAGCCACTTTGCCATGGATCTGAGAGTTAAGAGGCAAACAGATAGCATAAACTCAGTTAGCATGGCATCAAAAAAAATACCACTTATGCTATTAACGTAAAGTAGCTATAACACTGTGTGGAGCCATCAATCTGACCACATATTGTCGAGGTAGCCAACCGCTTTGTCAATAAGCCAAAGCTAGCTGACGCTAGCTGGACGCAGCTAACGTCGCAGCGTCAACACCGTTAACTAGCAGTTCACGTTACTTCTTCTCTCTCACCCTCTTTCTTTGCCTTGACGGTCCCAGTTCGGGTTATATCTGTCTGGTCAACATCCAGCGTTTCGTTTGACTCGGTCTAAAACTGAAACATTGTTTTCTATTAAATCCGTCCCGCTCAGCTGCCGAGCAGGTCAGTCGGATAATGCTAGCTGAGAGCCAGTCTCTCGGACAAAACATTCACTGGCACAGCGGAGGGATTTAAAGGGGAGTGTCGACACATTTTTAGTGGGTCGACATTAAAGCTTCAAACATGGAGCGATTCTCGTCCAAAGAGGTTTTATATTAAGGTTGCCAAACCCAGAAGGTCATTTCTAGCCATCGCTTCCACAAACACTTGGTTTTCATCAGCCTCTTGAAGTGCCTCTTTTTTGGTATAGATATAAAATATTTTCACACGAAATCTGAAATATCACAGCAATATTATTATTCATGGTCCAACCAAATGTTGAATTAGATTAAATTAACTTAAATGACTCAGAATATCATACTGCCAGTGCTCTTCTGTACCACTTTAACTCTCCCTGAAGCTTTTGAGCACCTACTAATAAAACCTAGTTTGTAGTTGACATATGCTCATATTCTTGCCTTTCTGATCCCCATATAGTTCCAAGGTCACAGAGGGATTGGGCTTCACAGAACTACAGGAACTAAATATTCTCATGCCAAATCAACATTTAAGAAATGAAGAAAGATGTTGAGATGTCTGAATAATAAATTTCAAGAACAAACAGTAGAAGTAAAACAGTTTTTAATTACACACTGAAAATACAACTGACATTTTTGTACAGCAAATATGCCCAACAATTTTCTGGTCCATGAAGTTAGAGTGGATTTAAATTTGTGGATCTGCATAAGAAAGAGTTGTTTCACTGCACTTGGACAGAGGGGAGGAAGCTACCTCCTAATGAGTGCCCACCATCATATTGGCTAGTTATCAGTCACTTGTATTATGTGCTGTATCTTTGTAGAGAGGATTTCATAGTGTATGCCCACAAAAATGGGCATATCATCTTGATTGCGGCACAGCATGGCAAGAGGGACCATATGATGAATATACCTTTCTGTATCATTCATACAATTCTGTGTCAATCACTTATGTGGACAAGCAGCCACTTTGCTTCAAAGCATCTTTATCTCATTCGCTGTCATTGCTGTCACTGTCTGAATACGCCCCCAACAGGCTGAGAGATGACGCATTTTGTGCAGTGATGGGTTTAGTAGCATTGGTGGAATCAGCTGTCAATGCCTTAGAATCTGTAAAACAAGAAACACAATGATTGTCTCTTCCAAATCAAATGCAGACATGTGATCAAGAACATAAACAAGCAGCAAAAGGGAGTTGCATGTCCAAAAAACTTGAAATCCGGAACAAAATGGAAAAATCACATTTGTGCTTATAGCAATAATCGCAACACATTTTTGGTGAGGCAAACCACATACTCCACAAAAGAGTGTCAAATAAATGCCTTGCCAATATGTTGCTTAAGTAATCAACTAATGTCTAAGATTTCAAAAGAATCAGGCCATGTAGCCCTTATAAAGTGACAGGCTGTAAGAAGCACTGAATGCGTCACCTGTTTGTGAGCTGGGAGCAACAGGGGGCGCCATACGACCAGGTTTGCTGACAGCCGCTGCTGGTTTCTTTCTCACAACCAGGGATCCTAGAATCCCCCCACCTCCCAACGTCCCCACACTCCTCGCCCAGCTCTCCACCTTGGCCCTCTTCACTCCTCCAGCTGTGGGTCCCTGTGGAAACACAAGAGACACCCCATTATTCCCTGCTCTACTATCTTCTTTAAGTTCTTCTGTAAGTTTTAGTGTTTGTTTCACACTGCTTGGAGTACAGGATGAATGGGGTTTACAATGCCAGGGTATCTGCAGGCTTCAGAAAGACACATTTTAATGCTACCTGGAATTGGATTTAAGACCAATTTAAAAAACAGAAGAAAGAAAGAACAAAAGCTGGCAAAACCAGCCTATTTCTGATTTAACATAGCTAATGAAAGTTCCGAAACTATGAATGGTTAGTATGAGAAAATGGACGATGGGAAATTGGTTGTTAAGGGACATGAAGTCCAATTGTGTTTGTAAATACTATTTGATGAAGTCTCTTCCCAAGGATTGAATTTACTACACACGTTTTGTTGAACATGAGTGGCCATACCTGTGCCTCTGTAGGTTTGTCAGTGGTGAGGATCTCTGTCGGTTTGTATGTACTGGATATCGTTGGCTGTGTGCTGCTGCTCTTCTCCTCCTGGTCTGAATCAGAGTCTGAGTCCCTTAATCTTTTCACTAGAGCACGCTCCAACATCTCTCTGTGAGGCAAGTGGAAGGAATCCGTTTGAATTGAGTTTAATGACTCTTGCTTGCTCTTTACACTGAATATACGAAGAATTCACATGACAAATATAATATAGTGTATCTCAGAAACACAGGCATAGATTAAAATACAAGATTAAAAAAGGGAAAAAGGGAACCAATCGAGTATTGTGCTACTTCTAGAAGCATTAGTTATACAGTCTGGAGGGGCGGGAAGTGTGGAATGTATGAGGTGGCTCTAGCAAATGACTCATTCACATCAACATCTAAGAAAGGTAACATAAAAACGTTTACAATTGTTCCACCAGCCAGTTCAATGCAAATATCTTAGACCTACTCCCACGACAGCGTTCGTTTGAAATGTTCCTCACTCACTTTGTCTCTCTCTCATCCTCTTCTTTTTCCCTTTCCCTCTCTCTCTTCTCCATCTCTCTGTACTGGTCAATCATTCCCTCAAAGTCCACCTGAGCCTGCCTCTGGTTCAGCTCCTTCAGCTCCTGAAGGTTCTCCAGAACCTCCATCTCCATCTTGGAGTCCCGTGTGCGGTTCTCCAACACCTGGAAGAGGATTGGAATAACATCAACTCCTCATTCAAAATGCCTAGATGTTGATCAACAAATGCAGTTTCAGAAAGTCTGCATCTAACAGCTATGTGGCATGACATGAAACATAACATAAGCTACAGAAATTGTTGTTTATCCCGACCTTCATGGGGTTGTTCAGCTCCTCCTCTTCTCTGTCCATCTGAATTTTCTTCACCTCTTCCTCAAGTAGTTTCTCTGCCTGGAAGTTTCGTGTGGCGCCATGTTCCATGGCATAGTCTGTGTTCTCTGGGTCAGTCTATAGTCAGGACATGAGATAAGAGAGTAACAAATTATGTTACACACAGCTGGAGACACATTTAACAGTTTCCACTTTGGGACAGAGATTAACATTGACATAGTGCTATATTTACTTTCAAAGTAGATGCTTTGATTGTCTTACTTCAATAAATATCATTGTAATAATCAGTGTATTGAAAACTCTCACCTTAAAGGTAATCTCAGCGAGACATCGAGTACATTTGATATAGAAGCGGAAGATAGGCAGTCCCATGTACAGCTCATTCTGAACGGTCTCTTTACGGGCATTAAACTTCTTCCCCTTGTAGATGTACTCACCACATGTTTTACACCTGCAAACAGCCAAAGAAGCATGAGTGTACAAGTATTACACTTACTGATAGTGAATGATATAAGCCTACGGCAACACTTTACAATGGCCTTATTCCAGTGTATTTACCTGTGTACTACTAACCTATGGAAAAGTATTGTAAGTACACAATATTACTGTGTAGGTACTTGATGAAAATATAGACATACCTCATATTGAATGGAGCCATCAATCTGACCACATATTGTCGATCCTTGGGGAGTTTAAGCTTTGGGATTTTGGCCGGATCAAAATCTGGAGGATAGTATTTCTGTGGAGGGAAAAGCACAGATGTGAGTTATTGTAAAGTTTTTACTTGCAACAAACAATGGAGTGCTAGTGCAAGTGGGGCTTGATTTGTACAGATAGCATTAACGTACTTTATCATATCCAAAGAGCCATAGCAAGCAGTTGCAGCATAACTAGAGATTGGTGACTTAAGACACATGCCTATATCTAGAGGTAAGTTAGCGTTGTGAGGACGTAACATAGATTGCCAACAGTGAAGAAGTAAGCTAGCTAAAGCGCTTCTTCACTACAAAGCTAGCCTACTTGGTTGCTTGTACAGCCCATAAGCTAAGGCTAACTATTTAACATTATTTTAAGAGAAGCATATCGTTGACGTTCTTATACTTACATTCAAGACTTTTCTTTCGGACATTGCTGATTTTGGTTGAAGCCCAACTTAGGAAAGAAACGTTGGAATAATAATTAGCACGCAGGCTACTGCTATTAGTCAAGAGGCTCCGCTGTATACTTCCGGGTGTCTCTTCTTTTGTCGCTACCGTGGAAGCACTGTTTAGTGTGCTGCTGCCCCCTGTAGGAGTCACTGAGCCACGGACTTTGAATTTTGTGTGCTTGCTTTAGTTTGAAAATTTACTCTGGGGTTTGTAGTCCCATCTGATGTCATGTTGTGACGATGTCATGATGTCATGATGCGATGATGTCATTGTGTGATGATGTCACAACTAGTTACTCTGGGTTTAGTTACTCTGGGGTTTAATTACACTGGGTTACAATTTACTACACTTTAATACGCTTTACTGCACTTGTGATGATGTCATGATGTCACGAGACTAGCCGACCAATGGTGTAACTTCATCACTCAGTCGCTCAGCCACGGACATTTGGGTTTCTAGGGCTGGGTCGCTGACGCGTCCAGCCAACAAGAATAGTAAAATACATAATGGAGAGATAAAAACAGGAGACACGATGAAGAGAAAATAAGTTACAGTAAAAGAAAAATAAATCTGAACAATGAAATGAGATTAAAATAAATAAAATAAGAAAAAACACATGATTAAAACTGGGCAAGATAAAAAATTATTACATAATAACAAGTCTAGAAATGTGAGTTTTAGAAGTGATTTAAAACATGATTTTGAGTTCCACATACAGAATTATATAGAAATACATTCAGCATTTCTCAGATATGTCTCATCTGACCTGACACCAGAGTTAGGGATTAACAGGTTAAATTAAACAGGATTTCAGTTATCTAATTACCAAAATGGTCATTTTACTGTAATCTGTTACAGTTACTGAAATATACACAGTCATGATTGCAGCTATGTTGAACAAATGGGTGATTACTTGTTGGAATACTCAAAACATTGTTTAAAGGGAAAGGGGAATTTTGATTGTCATATTATGAACATAAATATTTCAGGCCTACATGTCTTGAAGTGATGGTTGGTTGTTGTGCATGATGTTCAAATGACAGTTTCTAAATTGGAATAACTCTCTGACCTTAAAAAAAATCTGATTATGTTACAGAGTTTCACTAATCAAGTCAATTACTAATAATTTTAAAACACTAATAGTCAGTAATCGGTAACATATTTCATATTTCATACTTTATTTCACTCTGTTCATGGTTAAGGGATTTTTTCCAGGCTCGTTTCATCCTCTTCTCTGTCCCAGTCTGTCAACTATAGACTATTCCTGTGTCACTTCCTACTTACACCTAGATATCACTGGGTCTCTCATTTTGCCCCCTCTAGTGTGTGTGTGTGTGTGTGTGTGTGTGTGTGTGTGTGTGTGTGTGCGTGCATACACATGTGT
>OMLI01053598.1:3816-19484 GCA_900302605.1 Rondeletia loricata
TCCGCAAGCCGATCCCACAGCCACTATGGCAACCGTGATGGAGGCAGAGATAGCAACATTGGTCTCAGAGGAACAACTGTCCCAGGTGGCCATGCATCACACACCTGAGATCAGCGCCACAGATGCACCCGTGGCTGCACCAGAGACCTTAGCTGCCACTGAAGCCACAGCAAGGTAACATTACTGTCTGATACAGAGACGGGTACTGCCTCAGTCCTAGAACGATGGGGTCACAGACACAACTGGGCCATAGCATAATGGCATGATGGTAATATATTATTTTGAAACTGAACCCAAACCAAAGTGAGTGTGGTCCTGTTGGATTTGGCATAAATGTCAAGCTCTCATCACTCTCCACTATATACTGTAATCTCTTATAAGATCATCCCAGGGTCACAGTAATATTCTCAGGGCACTATGTCTCTGATGCTTGTACTCCTTAATATTGGTTGCCTGTAATGTTGGTTATCTAGGAATATAAGCTTATTCTACTGATGCATTCATTGTAAGTGACTCTGGATAAGAGGATCAGCTAAATGCCTAAAACGTTACATACAAATGTAGCTAAATTAATCAAATGGCGTCTTTTTTTCCTTCTTTTTTTTTTACCCACAGTACTGATGTTATTAAGGAGGAGCGCCCAGAACTTCAGAAAAAGACTTACAAGTGGAACACAAAAGAGGAGGCCAAGCAGGCCTTTAAAGAGCTGCTGAAGGAGAAGGCGAGTATATAGCCAGATGGGATTACCATTCAAGTGAACTAGGTCAAACACTGGGAGAGTGGAGAGGCTGCACTATCTCTATAGGCCAAACTGTATGTTTATGTTAATTGACATTTAACAGTTGAAAAATAAACTCTACAATCTAATTTGCTCTTTAAAATGTTTTACATAGCATCAATAAGGAAATTCCTTTAAGTCTGCTCAATAAATTTCAGTTTAACATTTATTAATTCCTCATTATGACAGTTCTGGTAAGCTGGTAAACAAGTTCTACTATTACAGTGAGTTTTGCGTTGTATTAGTAAGTGTGGCAGCTTCCTGAATCAGGAATTAGACACTTGTTTTGGCACTGCAGTAGTGTCCCAAGGTGGCTTTTGGGGTCAGTTGTAGGGGCATTTGCTGACTCTTAAGGGTCACAGTCTGTTCTCTAGATTCTAGTGTAGTTTTTCATATTTGCAGATCCTGATTGAGCTGTCCAAGATGATATGAAGAACATATACATTCTGTTTTTAGGGTTACTTTTTCTCTTTTTCTCACAGGTTTAGATGCACTTAAAAATACTGTTAAAACTCAATCACCTATCTGGTCATACCTGATGTCTGTTTACCAGCACAGCCTTAGCATTTTGATCTGTATCTAATCCCTGACCCCCCCCCCCATGAGCCCCTGGGAGGTCTTAGCATGATTGTTAAGTTTCACCTGTTGCTGTGGATGTGTTGTGTGTTTGGTGGCAAGGTGGCTCAGCGCCACCCGCCATCAATGCTGCTATATTTAGCTTCTTTTTAATTTGGTGCACAAAGCTCTCCTCTGAGATTGCTCACCATTTCCCTGCAAGATCTTAATGGCTCTGTCTTTATGATTAGCGTTATTGGATCAAAGGCACAGGGCTTCCTGGGATTAAGACAGTGAGAGAAAGTGGCATGCCTCAGTGAGTTAGAATTACTGTGACAACTGACAAGGCAGATGCACGCAGCGGAATCGGTTCATAATGGCTGAAGGATTCGCTCTCTGGGAGAGGCGAGTGGCAGAAAGGGCACTTATATAAGTCCTCGATGGCATTTCTTTGAATTATTGGCACTCCACAGCTCTTAACCTGGCATCTATTAGTAATTAAGATAATGCACTGACTTGTCTGCTAGGAGCCAAAGCAGGTCAGCCCAGCCCCACCTGACCCAGCCCATTCCTACTCCTGTCTCACGTGCTGTTTCATATACACGTCAGTGTGCGTTAAAACAAGCCCTTTTCCCTAATCTAATTGTGTTGTTTAATATATGTAAATGTAACTATTCAATTTAATGACTTGAATGCAGTCATGGTATGAGGTGTAAGACAGACCATCCTCACTTTAATTGAGTCTTATGCTCTCCGGATTTCAGGGTGTGTCATCGAACTCCTCTTGGGAACAAGCTATGAAAATGATTATCAACGACCCTCGCTACAGGTACCCTATTCCCCTGGGATCAGTCAAGCTTATTTACAATAGCAAATGAGGACAATTCCTATCTCTAACCACAAGTCTTGCTTTTCTTTGTCTATGAAGTGCCCTTCCCAAACTGAGTGAGAAGAAGCAGGCGTTCAATGCGTACAAGGTCCAAACGGAGAAAGAGGAAAAGGAGGAGGCTAGGATTAAATACAAGGAGTCCAAAGAGACCTATCAGAGGTTCTTAGAGAATCATGAGAAGATGACATCTACTACTAGATACAAGTAAGTGCTGCAGTCATCTCACTATAAATGTGTGTACACATTTCTTTTTTCCTCTATTGATTTGTGGTTCCCAGAATCGTCAATATGATTATGTGGATGTAATCAAGGAAAGGTCATACATGGCTTGTGCTGAGTTACACGCCATCATGCAGGGTCACACGGGTCCTGAAAAAGTCTTGAAATTTAAGGTCTTAAATCCAGTTATTAGTGGTCTTCTTTTTTCACCCTGTAATGGCAGTGTTTCCCCAATAATATATATTCTACCATGCCAGCCCACCACAGTAAGATCATGACCCGCTGCGGCCAAAAAATGTTTTACATGTCTTTTTTTGCCGGAAATATTCTCTAAGTAGGCTAGGCTATATTGTGCAATCAAGACTGTCAGGCAGGTGGCCTGCAGCACTCCCCCGCCTCTCCTCTTCTCTCCTCAGGATCGCCATTCTCAGTCGATGGCAATACCTATAGAATAGGGAAACAGACTTAAATTGCCAGTTAGAAGAAATTGTCTCTGCCCCCACGAATCTAGAGCTGCGTTACTTCAAGTCTTCAGTTGGTTTTGCTAGCTTACTTACAGTCAAGAATTAGCTAAGATTAGCTAAGAGATGTGATTAGCTAACAGTTACTGATAGCAAGTTTTGTGACAGCCAGCAAAACGTAACATTTGGTAAATTGAAGACTCTACTGTAGGTCAAGTTTCCTCAAATTAGACCACCTTGGCTAAATCAGATAAAACTGGAAATGTTTCTGCTTAATGTTTCAGATGAGTTTATTGAGGTATTTCTCAAGTGAGCGAAAGGCAGGAGACGAGGAGGAGGAGAGTCAGGTAAAGTTGGACAAGAGCTAGTAGGCTAGGGTTGAGTAAAGTTAGATCTACCTGCTAAAGGCTTACGTTTATATATGCTTCCTCAGTCTGGGGAGCTAACGTTATATCAGAATAGCCTCACATCAGCAATGATGATATCTTGCTAGTTAAAACCTAGCTAGGCTCATTTTGTATTTAGGTCTAAATTAACACTGAATAATTAGCTACCCCTCTTAAACTTTGTGAATCATTATTATTATTATTATTATCGCAGAGCCAGACAGTGGTAAGACAAGGGGAAGGAAATGGAAGGATAAGAGAGCAAAGAGGGAGAGAGGAGATAGGTGAGGAACAGAGGAGCAAGGAAGAGGAGATTAGGGTTGTTTTATAAAATGGTATAGGTCTGCATCTCGCACCACCACCAGTTGTTTTTTTGTTTTTGTTTTTTTTAATACAGGGGAAACGGTGATCCAGAGCAGGGTTTGTAGTACAAAATGCATCATATCTGCTTTGCTTAACACAATTGGACTTCATGTCCCTTAACAATTAATTTCCAGTTGTCCTTTTTCTTATACCGGCCTTTTATTTTATTTTGTTTTGTTTTGTTTTTAAATTGGTCTTAAATTCCAGGAAGCATTAAAAAGGCCTTAAAAAGTCTTAAGTTTGGCTTTCTGAAACCTGCAGCAACCCTGACTGTTATTAGAGCCCCGTTTTACAGTTACACTGACTGAACTGTTGGTGCACTTCACACTGTGGTCTGGTAAGTCTGTACGTATTCCATTTCTGGCCATAACACTGTTGCGAGGTCACAACTTGGTGAATGAACAGACTTAAGGAACATTGTGTGTCCTGGTGGCAAAACTGGTTTGAATCTAACTCATGACCTTTGTTGCGTTTTATCCTCCTTCTCTCTCATCTTTCTCACTGAACTGTACACTTTCAAATAAAATGGCA
Source organism: Rondeletia loricata (assembly GCA_900302605.1). Taxonomy (NCBI): domain Eukaryota; kingdom Metazoa; phylum Chordata; class Actinopteri; order Beryciformes; family Rondeletiidae; genus Rondeletia; species Rondeletia loricata. Next base: position 7,999 of record OMLI01053598.1, read on the forward strand.
ATGCCAGAAAATAAATGCACATTTCTTATTCGTGAATACATAGTAAAGATGGAAGATGTACAGTGGAAAATTTGGCTAGCTACATTAATAAAGTGGCAGTTTTAATCTTCCGTACTGCGTGTGACATCCAGCAGACCAGTACTCTTTGGCTGGGTGTTTGGGTGAAAGTCACCATCACAGCAAGAGGGGACACATGGATCGACTGCTGACCTTGACAACTGGCCAGTGTCAGAGTGCAGCTGGCACTGGGGTTGTTGTGGTGACCGGGGCTATATTCTGGGATGGCACACAATGATTAGCTAGAGAGTGTCTGACTACGACGATGTGTGTGTCCTTCTCAAGTGTAAGATCTCGGCTCACCACAGCCAACCACAGCTTTTGGCTCTGCTGAGCATCAAGTTTGGGATATGGGTCAAGAAAGTAAGATGTTTTGAAGACGAGTAAACTCTTATTTTCTTTTCTTTTCTTATTTTATTGGCAGTTCAGCTGTATATATATATATATTTTATTTTTTTTTGGTTACGATTTCACGAGTTTCATATCAAGTGGACACAACAGTGGATGTGATGACCTGTACTTAGCATGGAAAACCAATGTGCAAGGGATGAGTTTGGCTTATGAAATGCTGCCCTCATATGGATAATTGTGTCACTGTGCAGTATCCCAACCGTGTGTGTTTTTGTGTGCGTGTATAAACCAGGAAAGCAGAACAGATGTTTAATGAGCTGGAGGTGTGGAGCTGCGTCCCAGAGAGAGACAGACTGGAGATCTATGAAGACGTCTTGTTCTACCTGGCTAAGAAAGAGAAGGTTAGGCCTTCAACCAGCACTCCTACTCATCACTCAAGTTTCTCATGCTCTTGACAGGTCTTAAAAGGGGGTATTCAGGCTGAACGTGTTTATCAGGATGATGCAGCATTAATCTTTCAACCCTCATTTGTAAATATCGCAGATGTAGTCTGGGGATGTGAGGTTTGTGAATATTGGTTCAATTAACAATTTCCTCTACTACACACTATATGGTGCTCCAGGAGCAAGCCAAGCAGCTAAGGAAGAGGAACTGGGAGGCTCTGAAGAACATCCTTGACAACATGGCCAACGTCACCTACCGCACCACCTGGTCTGAGGCGCAGCAGTACCTGCTAGACAACCCCACCTTTGCAGAGGATGAGGAGCTGCAGAGTATGAGATCAGACACATACATCTCTTCATTTACCTATTGTTTGAAACCACAATTGTTTACCTTCACATCACATATGTATATTTATATATAATATGTATTTATTATCATACATACACAAACAGAGCTGTTACTGCGTTGTATAAGGGAGAAAACAAAGTGTATAACTTAGCTGGAGATAACAATAGGTGCTCTGGATTCTGTGTTAATGTATGTAGACTTTGTGAGTTCACCCTGTTGATGGTCTTCTGTTTGCTGCTGACAGATATGGACAAGGAGGATGCCCTTATTTGTTTTGAGGAGCACATCCGGGCACTGGAGAAGGAGGAGGAGGACGAGAAGCAGAAGACTCTTCTCAGGGAGAGGAGACGACAGCGCAAGAACAGAGAGGCCTTCCAGGTGAGAGGGAATGTATTTCAACATTCTCAAACATAAGTCACCATGTCAGGTGAAGAAAAGCTGGCCTGACATCCTAAATTTACTTTTTACTTTTTTATTTTTCACATTGCAAAGGAAATTGTAACAGTGGGTGTTGTTAACTGTTCAGGTGCTGGCTCCAGAGTATAGTAGCGGTTGTCTTTTGAAGAAATGAATTTTTTGCTGTTGTGAAAGTGTTAATAATAATCTGTCCCAGTCAGAAAAGCAGCACAAGTCTGAGTGAATAAGCGTGTGAGATTTCCTGCTTAGTGACTTTTACTCAGTGATGTTAGTAGCTTTCCTGAACTCATGTTTTATTTTGTTTTTTTTCTCCCTCACAGAAATTTCTGGATGAGCTCCACGACCACGGTCAGCTCCACTCCATGTCGGCCTGGATGGAGATGTACCCGACCGTGAGCTCTGACATCCGCTTTGCCAACATGCTGGGCCAGCCGGGTAGGACAGCAGGCCACTGCACACATGGCCACACGTGTCTCTATGAGCAGAATGCTCTGAAGCATGTGGATGTGACATGCGGACACCAACACATCACATAAACACGCAGAGATAAAGACATGCACATTTTTTTTTTTTTTCATTTCTTGTTTATTTTTCCTGAACACTCAGCACATGAAATCCAGTTTTCCTGTCCTTTCCCCTATGATTTAGTTTTTTTTTCTTGTGTAATCCTTTTTGCATCCCTGCTGTGGTCTGCTGGTATTTTTGTACCTGACAGTGTTCTGTCAGGTTTATTCTTGTATTGCTGCAGCATAACATAATGACCAGATTGTTTCTATTCCACAGGTTCCACTCCCCTGGACCTGTTCAAATTCTATGTGGAAGACTTGAAGGCCCGCTACCACGATGAAAAGAGGATCATCAAAGATATTCTTAAGGTGAGATCTCACCTTAACCACTGTTCCTGTTCCACTGGTGACGAACACACATTTAGTCTAACATAGGTCACAGGAACAAATTGTACACTTCACATCTTGCCAATATCTGTGTTTATTCTAAGAGGTTTGTGTTTGATATATTTTTGTTTGGCACCATAATTTTTATGTCGTACATCCTTTTAATCTTTACCTCCCCTTCCCTGCATGTCCTTCATGGTGCTGCCAGGACAAGAGCTTCTTGGTTGAAGTCAACACTGGCTTTGAGGACTTTGGATCAGTCATCAGCTCAGACAAGAGAGCCACCACGCTGGATGCAGGCAACATCAAGCTGGCCTTCAACAGTGTAAGACTCCTGTCCTTCATACCTTCCACCTCACTAGCTTTTAATATACCCTATATACAGTATATATAATTCCTAAAGATGAACACAGATGCTCGCAAATGATATCTGCTCACAAGCTAACATTTCCATGATTCAGCCAAAAGGGCAAGTTAGCTAACATTTTTATTTTAATTATAAGTGATTTCGCTTAACTTAAGCTTTAAGAATATCTAATATGAGCTTTACCTTTAAACTTGACTATTGACTTTATAGCAAGGTCATCGTAACCTCTTTCTGTGTAGTTACTGGAGAAGGCTGAGGCCAGAGAGAGGGAGCGAGAAAAGGAGGAGGCCAGGAAGATGAAAAGGAAAGAGGCAGCCTTTAAGAGCATGCTGAAGCAGGCCACACCGCCGCTGGAGCCAGAGACTACATGGGAGGAGGTATGTCCTTGCAATGATTCTATTGCTATGGTTTCACAGCTCCAAGTGCTTTCTATTTGGGCATATCACCTTGTTCTTAAATGTAGGTTGTCATTAAGATGCAATTTAACATTAGTGCTCGTTTGGTGTTTTTGGATGACTGATGTTTTGTCATCCCAGGTCCGAGAACGATTCTTAAAAGAATCTGCCTTTGAAGATGTGAACCTTGAGTCGGAGAGGAAAAGGATATTCAAAGACTTCATGCATGTCTTGGAGGTAAGGCATCTTTTCCTGGCATCTCAATGGAAATGGACTGTCATTCCAGTCTTGATCTTCAACTGACAGTATATATTATTGTCACAGCATGAATGCCAGCATCACCATTCCAAGACAAAGAAGCACTCCAAGAAGTCCAAGAAGCACCACAGGAAGCGGTCTCGCTCTCGATCGGTTAGTGGTCCTCACCAAACCCTGCTTAGGCCGTCTTTGGTCATTCCATCACTACACTTAGACAGGAGCTGTGGTCAGATAATTTAACAATCAGTAATGTACTGGAACACCCCTTTGCTTGCACATCCATACCAGTATCATGGTTCTAGACCAGTTAATTTCCTAATGACTCTCTACTTTGATATCTTGGCAGGGCTCAGAGTCTGAGGACGATGAATACCACAAGAAGAAAAAGCGGTCGCAGTCCAAGTCCCCCTCCGACCGCTCCTCCAGTGGAGAATCTGGTGAGTGGCTTTCACAACCAACATTTAAGTGGATGTATTAATCATCGTAGGGAAAAAGTGCAGTACTTTGGCCAGTCACTGACATTTTCCTGTCTGCAACCAGAGAGAAGCTATAAGAAGTCCAAGAAGCACAAGAAGAAGGGCAAGAAGAGACGCCACAAGTCTGTAAGTCCCCAGGAGGGCTCAAGAGTCCACAAAAATCTTTGTTTTTCTGTTTGTTTGTTTTTTCGTTGTAGTTTTTTTTGTCTGTAAACGTACACTGATCCTGACCTTGCATTCCAGGCATCTCCTGAGTCTGACAATGAGAAGAAAGGAAGAGAGCGGGATGGAAAGCGTGAAAAGGACCTGGAGAAAGATAAAGAGAACGACAAGTCCCGTGGGAAAAGTCACTCAGACTCCAAACAGAAGTCTCCTAAAAGGAAAGCAGCCAAAGAGGAGGTTGTTGTTTTTTTCTGGTCACTGAACTTGACCTTGAAATCCATACACCTGAGCTTTTAATGATTTTTAGTGTTTTTTAAGGTTACCTAGATGCTGAAGTAGATGGGAATGTGAGGGGTGTTCAAATTTAAAGCTATGGTTTAAAAAAAATGACTGAATGACTTCTTATCAGCACCTGTCATACAGAGGCATTTACATTTTTATGTCATTTGAATATTTAGTTTTTTAGTGTTGGTGTGGTGGAAAATTGCTACCAGCCAAAAGTTGCTAAATCTTTTGGTGTTGCTACCAAGTTTGTGTATGTTACCAGCCACTTTGGCCTGTAGTAATTTTCTTCCTTCAGTGTTTATTTCAGTGCTAATTCCTTCTGTTCGCTGTGTTGCAATCAGGGTGGCTGGGATACCTCAGGCAGTGAGCTGAGTGAAGGAGAGCTAGAGAAGAGGAGGAGAACTTTACTGGAACAGCTGGATGCACCGTGATCATCCCTCTACAGCCGTCCTTTTATCTTCCTTGTCCACTTTTACAAACATGCATTCCCTTCCATGCTCATCTGACTGTACTGCTCATACCGCACTGGATGGACCTGGGAGAACGCCTTCCTCTGTTATGTATGGGAATGTGCTACACTGAGCTCACATGCTTATTTGGTGACTGATTACTTTGATATCAGGGTCGATCTGTGGTGACATGTCAGATAGCCCCTTTGTTGCCTTTGTTATGCCTTAGATACATTTTTTAGTCAATTGTAGTTGTACATGTTTTCCTTCGCCAATAGTTTTGATATTCAATTAAAAGCAAATCTTAATGCCATGCTGCATGACTATACCTTGCAAAGAATGGCAGAGCTAGAAATTAGCTGTTTAGGGAAAGTAACTTGTCCACAAGTCCAGTTACTGGGAAATATTTCTGAATTGAGACTTTTTAACTTAATTGCAGCTGTATGCCCAAGGATTGATTCAATAAGATTTTAATTGGAGGCATTTGTTAAAATTCTCTAATTGATATCTGCACATGTAATAAAATACTATTTCCATGGATGATGTCTCTAATTGGATACTTTAGGGATCCAGTGAGGCTTTAGTCAAACGTGGTCTTATTTGACATGAGAAAGGTCATTAGTGAATTTCTTCAAGTATAAAGATGCCTTGGCGTGCTTGGATGACAACTTTTAGTAGTCCAACCCTCCCTAGTCTTAATGTAGGCTTATGTGTGGCCTTAAACAGAGCTACTTCACCACCAGATCATGCTGTTGTAGCAAATGTTGGAATGGGGTCCTAATGAATGGATACAACAGTTGGGAGAAGGAAAAAGAATCAGTGCGGCATAATATCGTATTAAGTCAATACCCAATATGATTCATTTCAAAGCTGTATGAAGGGTTATAATGTTCTGAGTGATGTGTTCTTAATGAAACTGTCCTCAAAAGAATTCTGTAAGTCCTCAATTTCATAAAGCAATTGATATGTCTTTCTTTTCATATATTGTTGATTTGGATGCGCTAATGCCTAAGGGATGTGTCTGGTTTCTATTGTAGTCAAATGAAAAAAAGAAAATTGCAATACTTTGCTGCAATGGTCGTGTTATTGCCCAAGTATTGTGAAAATATTGTATTGGGAGCGCTCTTCCCAACTGCTATACCAACTTCTCCAGGATCAATTTCAACTAGAAAATAAGAGTAGAAAATACTGATTCATGACAAAAATTCTATATTCAATGTAAATAGTTTATTTGATCATATTCGTTGAAAATCTCAGATCACCTAATTTTAAAAAGCATGTTATTTAAAGTATTTTGTAATGAGCACAAAATGCCTAAAATACATTTCTGATGAAGGAAAAAATAAACATGCCAGTATTCAGTCAGAGAAATGATGCGGATATATAGTTCACAGAGAAAAGATGAATGGCAGCACATGCTTCAGTGGAGATATTTATGGTCCAGAGAGGGTGTATCACAAAGCCACAAAACACATAGGCCAGCTATTAAAACCTAACTTTATAGTAACAATGTCTATCAGTTATACAAGGCTAAATCTGTCATGTTCATGAAGTTAAAATGGAAATATATGCATAATTGCAAATCGGAATATGTTTTGTATATGTAGCTGGCTTTGATATTGCTATGACACACCCTCGAGCAAATTCAGTGATCCAGTGCCTCCTGTGTGACAGTGGGGCGTTGTGATTTAACACACTAGCATCTTTCTGTTAATGGTTTAAGCCTTTGTTTTTGGCTCAATTAAATATATAAAACGGAAGCAAAAACTATAAGTTAAAAACATTCAAATTGTATAGCACAGGGTGTTGAAAACTTTGTTTAAACTATGTACAATATTAACCTGGTAATGTAGTGAGTTAAGTAAAAAAACATGGTCTGTAGCAAAATATCTGTACATTTAGAAAACTTTTTGTGTTTGCCATGTCTTTAATGACTAGGTGCTGTCAAAACCATGGACACACGTCAAATGGAAAACATGAGCAAAAGCTAAAAGGAAACTTTTCAGTGGTTAAATACTATACATTAAAATTACAATAAGTGAGTAGACACAGTAGCCTAGATTATGATTAACCTTTTAAAAGTTTTCAGAGATCAAATGCAAACTTAGATCCAGTTTTGACAATGAGTTCATCCAGTAGGCTTCAGTATCTTCCTTGCAGGCTCTACACTTGGCTGAAAGTGTATACCTTTACTTAAAGTCCTTTAGAAGCTCTTCTAGCGGCCACAGGCTTAATTTGTTCCCAGAAACCAGCCGATTGCTGCACTACTGCGGCAATGCAACATTTGAAATGGATGATGGCACATGAGTTGTGTTTAAGCAGACAGCCTACTTCTATAGATTGAGAGCTACAAATGTACGCTTGGTCCACTAACCATAGAAACACTGATGAATGAGAAGTCAATATACACCAGTATGGACAGGCCGTTCTATATACAATTCACATTAGCCTGGTCTCGTTTTGAAATCACATTCTCGACACAGTTTCTGTTTTTGATATAATTTCTTTACACACATCTACCTCGTACTTGCGTAAGTACTTCCATAGAGTTTTAATTCCTTTTGGATCACTGCTTTAGTCTACTCAACTAGCACATGTCCGTTCATCAGCCCTTTCAGTAAAAGCTGAAAAGCTCATGAGATTTTAAAAAGTGCTGGTTGAGCACATGGTTGTATTCTGAGAGGAATGGAGAGAGCACCGGAATGTGCTAAGGTACTATGGAGCTTCATAGTCATCACCAAAGGTGGGATATTTGCAACAGCTAAGGGAAAGTGTCCCATACATTCTACGCGTGTTTCCGAGGAAGCATCTCTTTACGTGGCTCTTGGCTACAGACCCTTGTGTCCAGTTTTACACATCACAGGAATCTTACAATTAAAGCCTGGTCGAGTTGTATTGCTTGAAGTGAGAGTAAAAAAAATAATAAAAAATAAACAGTCATCAGACAAAATGACATTGGATCACAAAAAAATAAGTTCAGGCACTTGGCTTGTCTAAGGTTTCTTAAAGTCAACCTCTCAGACATCTTTCTTTCAGCTCGGTCCCACACCATCCCCAGTCCTTCATCGTGAGAAGCTGCTACTACACCACAGACATGGAATGACATCACATTGTGTATTCTTATGTAATATATATACATATTCATCTCTATGGTTGCTACTACATTCTCAGCATCATCTTTCACTTGTCATCCTTCACATCCATCCTCACCCTCTCTCTCTCTCTCTGTCATTACCCATCCTGCCCATCTTTCCCCCCTAGCACATGCACTGTTCCCTCATCACATGACCACTTCAGCGTTGTTCACCGGCCGCAAGTTCTGATCATCAAAGCGTCTCCTGACACTCCTCCGCACTGCGTCTGCTCGCCTGTAAGGCTGATTCCTCAGATCTGGGAGGGAGAAGGGAGGGGAGGTGGGGGGGTGGTGAATAAAAGAGCTGTCAGTCAACATGTCAGCGCCCACAGGCCCGCAGGCTCAGAGCCCACAGGCTCAGAGTGCTGGCAGCCTGTCACCCAAAGCAGCTTGAGTTCTACACAGAAAAGAAAAACCTCCAGACCAGCTCTCTCTGGGTGTTTAGTACTGAGACAGGCCACAGAAAAGACCTGACAGGGTTTCGAATTGCAAGCCTCTGCCAATACCTGGGAAGCTTTAGATGCCCCTTTTAAAACCGAGAGGCATCTTCCCCATAGAAACAGGCCGAACGTTGTTATACATGTGCTTTAGTTCCAAAAGGTGAAGAAAATACTGAAAAAGACTATTTATAAACTATTTGTATCATTAGACATGCAATATTTCTATTATGGAGGAGATAATGAAGGAAGAGAAACTAGAGTGAGAGGTAGACCAAGATGGGCACTATATGTCCCTTAGTGGGAAGAGAGGAAAACAAGGAGGGAGGTAATAAAGAGATGCTTGCCAGGTTTGGGACATATCCACCACTACAGGGGTGCTATTGGAGGAGTTCCTTACCCTCGAGTAGACATTGGTAAATTTAGTAATATTATTCTTCTTTAGGGCTAGATGAAGAGAAGACAAAATGGAGGTTAAAAGGGGATGGGGACGATGACCAGAGCATGTCACCCCAATATTTCACAGTGGCCTTGCAGAGAGAGCGCTGTGCGAGCAAAGCGGGTGTGTGAGAGCGGAGCAGAGTGGCAGGAGGCTGCTGGGGCAAGGAGCTGGAGGCTGTTAACTGGTACAGCTGGCACAGAGGAAGACAGAGGGGAGAGTGGAGGATCAAAGCTTCTCTATTTGTTTTTCTTTATTTTTTTTTGTGTGTTTATGAACCCAGGCTGCTTTGCAGAGTGGCTACCAGCAGGACAGAGAAAGAGCTCATTTCAAACTTGCAGTACAGAGGAACTACGAACTGAAAAAAACCAAACATGGTTCCAAAAGACAACAGAATTGTTAATGTTCAATAGCATCTTGACCAAAAACAAACCAAAGCATGCATACAGCCAGGTAAACACTGATTGCCAACGAAACTATGATTTTAGAATGGATTACTGCTAAATATGTGTAAATTCAGTGAATCCACCTGGTTGCATGTTAGTAGCACAAATTGAAAAACAATGTGACTGTGAAGACAGAGTGCTGGAATGCATGCATCATGCAACGCGTTAGTGAATATGACCGTGTCTAGCCTGCCAGTCCACAGAAAGTCATTTGACAGGAAGGTGACCTATCAGCAGGTGGCAGAACCAGGCACAAGGTACAGGTAACTGGGAGAGCAGGGATGCATTGTGGGTAGGAAGCAAGGAAAGCAATTTGCATGCAAGAGGCCAGAACAACACCAATATAATGTGTGAAAAATGTGATAATGAACACACAAACATTCAGTTTTCATGGAAACATTGATTAACACAGGAGAGCAAGGTATAATGCCACAGGCACTTACACAATCATGAACACCGAGGAGTCATACTAGCCATGTAGACGGCTGGGATATATGTAGTAATGATGTGAAGCTAGACTTGATGTTTCATGGTGCAACTACTATATATTACAACATGGGACTGCAACATGCTGAGTGGTAATTTCCCCTCAAGGATCATTCAATTTCCATCTAAGCTGATCTGAAGTATTAAGCTGTGCAGCCTTCCATGCATAGCTTAAGTCTGTGTTATTCAATCTACGGCCACTAGATGGCACCTGCCAACTGACTTGTGTGTACGATACTAAAGAATGAGAAAGTACATTCTTCACCAATCTTAATCTCCTGTCAGTACAGATAAGAGCGACCTTGGAGACTGTTCCCTCTGTGACATTATGGTTTGCTGTGGTTGATAATACACACAATGTTGATTAATGAGGGTGTCACACTTCATGCAGGTGCAGTTGGGCAGAGAACTGTTCCTCCACCACCTCGTCATGCTCAGGAGGGAGGAAACACACCAACTGCATGCACACACTCACGCATACACACACACACACACTCTTGTCTCGACAACCATTGACGGGGCTAGCTCGGGCACAAACATGCACAGGTCCCAAGTGTGAGAGTGCGAGACAGTTAAGAGAAGGAGTGTGTGAGGGGAGCACGCAAGGTGGTGTGAAGAAAAAGAGAGGGCAAAAGAAGAAGAAGAAGAACTGTATGTTCCAGCAACCTTTCAGAGGAGAGACAGTTCTATAAGCTTAGTAATGGTAGTCTTCATTGAGGGCGGGCTCGCAGAAGAACCGAGAGCCGCGCTTGGCTGTGCGGGCGGTAAAGGGCACTGTCTTCAGCACTGCATTGAGAACAACAGGGACAACAGCCAGGACAAGACAAGACAAACACAATATAAGAAAGCAGACTCCTACAGGGGTTTAGCACTGGTTAGCAAATACCCAACAACAGCATTGGGGAGCATAGCAAACATCTGCAGTTCTAGGATGAATTCTAGCAGGTTATGCTCCATCGAGGGCCTTGCGGGCTGCTAGCAAGCACAAACTAAAGCTATTCCACTGTATCTGTAAGGACACTTGTGTTAAAGTTTTACAAGATGGCCTTTCTGGCCTCATAACAGTGTTTTATTGTTACAGAGACCTGGAGGTGTTGCTGGCTCAATCGGAATTTCAATTGCCTGGATCGTCTACCACTGGTAACACATTTACAATAGCTCCGAGGCATGTTTCATTGCTCCTCAGTAAATACAAGATGTGTTTGTCCTTCCCTGCTGATGAAGGGGTCCATGGTGTAATGCAAGGACCACGTAATGTAATGAAATAGGGTTAGATCAACTCATGTTCTAGGAACTAGTCACAGCCCGGCCCTGTCTACATACAATTGGTGTTACAAAGCAACGACAAGCAGATAAGAAAAGCAATGATCATCACACACATTTGAGCTGACTCAGAATGTCACTGGATTAGCTGGATTGTCTGATCCGTGTTTGTACTTGATGATTAATGTTAAGTAAAGCCTTAAGTTTTGAAACACCTGGTGGCTGAATTGTGAAAGAGTCGAAGTAACTGTGTTAGTTGGTTTAGAATCCCTTGTTAATGACTGAATGTAGAGCACAGGAGAGACCTGCATGCAGAGCGCCCTGTGTGTGTGTGTGTGTGTGTGTGTGTGTGTGTGTGTGTGTGTGTGTGTGTGTGCGCG
>OMLI01053615.1:0-10956 GCA_900302605.1 Rondeletia loricata
GCGCGTTCTGAAATTGGGCAGTTGGCGAGCAATTGACATCCATTGTATTCCAAACGAGTGTTTAGCAGCTCCCATAGCTGTGTCTTTGTTTTGTCCAACACAAGTAAGCCATACGAACTGCACTGGCTAGGTAGTTTTCTCCAATAGTGCCCACAAACGAACAAATCCACAGGTTTCCATTCTTGCGGCAGAGATCACGTGATTAGGGGTTGAGTCAAATGGTCCTCATCATTCCAACCACGGAAATTACAAGAAAGAGTGGGAATGGGCTGAACTTGAAACAAGCTATTAAACGCATTCGGAGAGTATTTGAATTGCAATTTTTATTCTCAATTCTTATCATTTCGTGTGAGCGGTACCGGAGCGAAATTGGAGCAGGAGAGACGTCCGACGCTCCGACTTTTTGGAAACCCACTCCACGCTCCATTCAAAATCCTGCCGCTCCACTCACCGCTCCGCTGGCACTCCGCTCTGCTCACATGCTCTGTTTCCTGAAGATTTTTTTTTTCCAATGTCAAATTTAAATGAGATCCAAAGTAAAACTAAACATTTACACTGCAGGCTCAACCAGAGAGAAGTCCTCCAGCAACCCCATCACCAGCGAGGGAGAAGGCCAGATGGAAGTCACTCCCTCAGACACAGCTGCTCTCCCCTTGCCTAGTGCTGCTCCTACACTTGCCACTTCCTAAGGAAAGGACAAGCCCTCCTTTGTCCTCTCTGGGACCCTGTACCTTCCTTTACCACTGCCCAAGGGCTCCCATCTCGCTCTTACTTCCCCCTTCCTGGGTCTGAACTCCATTGTGTCCAAGACAGAATCAGGTCTTCAAGCAAGATGAAGTACTGCACTCTAGCAGAAGTGGCTCACAGCGGTCCACATGGCATCTACACAGTATTATGCGTTCCTCCTCTCACCTCACTCTTAAAGTGTCAGGGGACATCTTGCCTGCAAAAGGTAGTTATGAGTAAAATCAAAGTGTATGATTCTATTATTGAGGACAGGTTTGATCAAATGTTCATTAACTGTGTTGTTGATTTTTACATTTGAGTTCCAGTCAGGCATGTTTGGTATGGGTGTCTTTAAAGTGGAAGGTGGCAGTCTCTGGCACTGCCTTTGGCTACAGCAGATTGTGTTAAACAGATGGAGAAAGAGCAGAATGGATGCCCAATCGAAGTGAGAACTAGCATCCAGATTTTGAAGAATTGGCATTGAAGACAGTTGTGGACCTGTTGAATACTCATGACATTATTGGATTTCATACTATCTTGTCGTGGTTTAAATGTATATAGTCTGCCAGCAATTAGAGCAGAGAAATGAGAGGCTAAAAGTCCATCCATACGTTTCCCTTTGACTTCAATGGGTGCATTTATTCTGCAATTTCTAATTCTGAGAGCTCACTGGAGTAGTTGCTGTTTGCTAGATCTGTACTTGTACAGTTAGCCCCAGTGTCATTTTTATAAATATGTATTTGTTTTCTTTTCTCTATTTTTTTTTTTTTTCAAGAATACTTGAACAGGATAAATTCATTAAACATAATATGATTAAATGTACTGCACTTTTATATTCCTTTCGTTTTCCCCCTCTATCTGGGTGCCTTTGTCAACATGACACCATCACCACACTGACAGTTGCTAATTATTCTTATCAAGAACCATACTGTTTTGGTAAAGGGTTTGATGTTCAAGAATACAGCAGATGTTGTAGTCTTTCGGGCTGCTCAACTGTGCTTATATTACTACTCTGGGCCTCCATTTTGTATGTTCTTTGATTATGGGTAGAGGTGGAGTAGTAAAATAGCCGTCCATTTTCAAAACATTGCTTTTCGCGTTTCATTTTAAGTGACAGACTATGAATGCTCTGAGCCCTCAACTGTTTTGATTTGCAGGTGTTATAAAGGTCTCAATTTCTTTCAATAAAGCATTATTTAAAAAGATATGCCTTTATGTGCAACACTAAAATAAAAAACATTTCTGTGTATGGAGCTTTTTATGAAATGCATTATATGGTTCTCACAGATGGGTTTTGTATTTGAAGTTTTGAGGATTTCCTCCAGATGCAGATTGAGGTATAGGATACTGGCTAACCTTGTAATCAGGTTTATTAAACAAAAGATGCAATGCAGTCTATTTTTATTACAGGCAGGTCAAAAAGCAATGGAACGCAACTCAACTTCATTGTATGGACGGATCACAACTGCTCTTCACTATTCATTCTAAATAAGGTTACACTGCCAATAAAACATTTACATCCTTATGGGCAACTGGTGGGCAGGCTAAACAAGACAGAATGTGAGTGCAGTACAGTTTGTCCTAGCTGAGCAGGAATACTGATGTTATGGCTGACTTGGCCTCATGCACACAGGTTGTACATCAAATTCTGCATGAAACTGATATTTGACACTTGACATTCACTTGTTTTTGAACACCCAGTTGTAAAGTGTTGCATTTTAGCTAATTTTTGTATTAATCTAAGGGTGGACATTGATTATCATTGTTTACTAAAATTAACTACACAACCCCAGTGTCTGTTCCATGTTTGTGTATCACTCACTTGGGATGCATTGGACAGATGAAATGAGTGATGAGGTAGGTCGTTGTCACCCTAGCCAACCACAAGCATAAAAAACAAACTAAGCTTAGAATTAATTTAGTGCATTGCACTGATTCACTGGAAAGTGCACATACACTTGGTATGGATTTATGTATGGCGAATCTACTTTCAAAATAAATGTGTGTGAACCTTCAAGGACACACCTCAGGGGAAAGGGTGGAGATAAAATACATGTGGGGCCAAGTACACCAAAGATGGTGCCGTCTGTTCCACAATTTCTCATTGAATTCAGTGGTCTGGTCTGTTCTATGAAATCCATTTCTATGCTCCCATGCATAGACCCTTTTTTTTTTTTTTTTTATCTCACAAGGAAATGTGTTTGATACAAACAAATACAAGACTAAAGTAAGCACAACCACCACTAAAACAGGTTTCCATGCTGCCAGATTTAACAAAACAGAATTGTAATTCACTTGCATGCTAGAGTAAGGTGGTTACATGAAGCTTTTGCAGCAAGCCTATGTAGTTAAAACATCTGTTAATTAGTATGGACAAAGCAATGTGTGTTCAAACTTTTGCCTCCAACTATTTCTTTCATTCTCCATTCAGGGGGCTCTGTACACCAACAGTGCTTAATATATTAGGCCTATTTTAAATGCTTTCTCCTGAAACGTCCTTCTTAAAACTTGAAAAATACAATAATAAAACATTTAATATTCATTACAATAGCATTATTTGGTCTGCACCTGGCTAACTCTTACGACAGAAAAACCTTACACAGTGGGATTGTACAACTCATTTGTGTTTTCTTTAAATTCTCAAGTTGTGTTGAAAATGTTGCATCTCAACGCTAAGTCAAATTATCAAGCAACACCTGTCTGACAAATTGATGTTTCAAAATTTGTGTTCATACCCATAACTGACATTCTTATTTACTCAATTACAGACTGGGGTTTTAATTATTAATTTGATTAGAAACATCTGTTGTACAACACCAGTGAGACAAGGCCACTGCGAAGCAGAGGACCAACTGGCAGATAGAAGCTCATGTTTACAGTAACTCTTACCACACACCAAATCAGACCAGTCAACTATCAGTTGAAAACACGGACTTAACCTTGAGCACTGCCGAGCCAAACTCAAAGCTACTTAAGTCTTTGAAGTATACCCAGCACACTCAAGCCCAGTTTTTTTTTTAAAGGCAAGGGGCTAGGTGCTCAACTAGGACTTTCAACTCCCCAAAACAAAACAAAAATCTTACCCAAGATACTTAATACAAGTCAATAATTGTGTTTGGTCAGCTTATTTGCCTTCACCTTCACCAGTCTTGCTTATCTTTTAAATAACTGTACACCCAGGAGTGTATATATATCTTAATCCAACTAAGCAAGATGCATTATTTACTTGGAGCAAGGTAAGAAGTGGTGACACAGTTACAACTCCATATGCCATAGATAACTGACTGATTGACTGTTGGGTAGAGTACAGAGGACTGCTTCCACATAGTCAGTTTACTACACAGCATGTACATATAGGATGCAACAAATAAAATTAAATAAAACAATTGTCCCTTGCTTTCTCCTTACAACTGCTAGTAGTGCTTCCTTCAACAGAATAGTGTGTTTCAACAGTTTGCTGAGATAGGCTGCAGGGATGGCGTTATCCCCACAGTGGAATGAGAGGATAATGAGGAGACTGAGCAAGATGAGGGGACTAGGGTAAAGTTGCCCCTAGTCTGTTTTGAAATACCACTGCTAATGACTTATGTTAGTATTTGTAAAGAGAAACTGATCACTAGTCAACAGTAAGGGGCTATTTCACCCCAGCAGTGGCAGGGAGGGAGGTAGCAGGGAGAGTTCGGGGACAGAGAGGTTCTGCTCAGCTAAGGGTCCGAATGCTTTCCAGTAGCTCTGGTTTGAGGAGGGCAGGGCTCTTTCCGCCAGCAGCTGCGATGTCCGCCTGCACAGCCGCATCCCAGGAAAATGTGAGCAGAGCTGCAGGGACCTAACAAAGAGAAAACAGGTACACTTTGATATTCAGTATCTGATTATCATGCTAAAGGAAACTGTTGGGCATTTGCCTCAGTGCTTTCTCAATATACAACTACGAAGTTGCACTTATCATCACATTACAACACCGAGATGTGCATGCATTAGGTACACAAATATTTCTCTGCACAAATACATTTGTAGAGTTACAAAGTGCTTTACGGACAATAAAGCAATATATAAAAGCCAATAGGATAAATAAAAGAACAAAGTTAGAAAGGAATAAAACAGACATATACAGCAAGGTTAAAACTGTATAAAAATGTTTCAAGAAGTCGTTTAAAAGATGACAGCTTGCTTTGTATTTCTAATAGCACTGTGTTGGACAGTTTCATTAGTGGATTCTGGTTTCAACTCACCAAGTTACTTTCTGCGAGGGCGACTTCTTCAGCCTCTTGTAGTTTTTGACCTCCAGGAGCAATGAGCTCAAAGGGCTGCCAGCCATCCACCAGGGACTCCCGTACAAACTGGAACAGCACAGGCACCCGGTCCCAGGCATAAAAAGTTCCTGGGGTCACAGATCATCTTGACAGGTTACTGCAGTTACTCAATTCCATTTCCATTAGGGCTTTAATCAAAACTCATCATTCTATGTTTTTGACAAAGAAAACAATGACAAAATTGCTTTTTGTTCTATTCAATATATTAAAAGAAATAGACAAAAAACAACAGTTTCTATTTTGTTTATGTTCTGACTGGATTTTAAAAAAACAGATCCTGACCTTGCAGCAGGTTTCCATCAGGCAGTCTGATTCTCAGCAGAGTGTAGTTGTATTTCCTCCTCTCCCTCTGCTCCTCCTTCTCCCTCATGGCCTTGGTACGCAGCATGGCGTTCTTCTCCACCAAATCGCCCCTGACAAACATATACACAAGACAAGCTAGTCATTCCTGTGCTGGGTCTCTCAAAATGTTTGCATTCGTTCGCTGTAAGGATGGACAAACACTACCAAATTTTGATAAAATTAAGTCCCATTTAAGAAAAAACCTTAAAGGCTGTCCCATACAAATTCAAATCCATATTACAGCTTTGAGCTTTTTTGAGACTGTCACTCCTGTTAAGAAAATGTGTCTATGACAGCAGCATTGTGCTGAACTGGTAAACAGACTCAATACATATTTTTCCTTTCATTCTATCTATTCTATTCCCTATTATCCACACCGGACTATTAACTGGGGATGTATGCAGTTCAAAAGTCACTGTGAAAGCGTCAACCCAGGTAAGTTGACCCCGCAAAATTATCCTGGTCAACATCAGGATTGAGACTGAGTCAAACGGGTTGTAAATGACACACTATACAAGGGTGGTGTTTACAATAGTTTATAGGTTTTTAATAGTTGCGTGAAACTATTGTTGGCGAGTAAATAAAATCAACTTTGCGAGTTTACAGAGCAATGTCTGGAGCGTCATGCCATCCGCCATATTGAATACAGAATACAAACATGTCTGCTTTTGATGATGTTATAAGGTGACGGTCCATAGAGAAGGCACTATTGTGTACACGCGTCTGTGAAAGAGGTATATAAATGTAGTTACTATAATTTAGGATGGAACATTGATTGCCAAAGAGTCTGTACCTCTGCTGCTGCTCCCGCTTGAGCTCCTCCGCTGTCAGGTTGTAGAACTCTGGCGGCAGCTCAAAGCGCTTGGCATTAGGAGAGGGTCTGAACACTTGAGGCTGTCTGTCCAGCTGAGCTCTGACCGGCTCTCCTCTCTGGAGACGATCCCTCCTCTCCTTCATCAACTCCAGGGCATCAGCATTCTGCTCTGGCAACACCAGGAACTCCTCTTCCTGCTCTGATCTCCAGCAAAGGCGGGCATGAGTGAGAGGAGGGAGTGACTGACTGATTGTGTGTATGAGAAAATTATTGTTTGCCAGGTGCAATGATTATTAAAAAATGTAACGGTCTGTTGACATATTAAGAAAAACCCAACACAGACGACCCATGAAGCATGCAGAGAGCAACACTTTGTCAATAAAGGACTTGTGTATCAAAAGCATCAGGGTGAATTTACCTTGTCCCTCTACAGGAAGCATGTTGCTCTGAAAGCCCAGGGCCTGCAGGAACTCTCTACTGCCCTCAACACATCGTACTTTCTCCTGGAGAAGGACACAAAGGAGGGAATGATGATACAAATTGTAGTGTTTTCTAATTTCCTCATTGTATTTCTTCTCAAAATGTGTCATGAAATCTGTGATAAGCGTTCACAGTCCATGATGTAATATGACCAGGAAAGGGTCGAAGGCTAGGAAACAACAGAATGGACAGAACATTGTGCTCCATATTTATTAGAGCCCAAGCAATATATCGATGCACCAGCCTACATTATTACAGAGCAATAATTTAGGATTATTTATTGTACGCAAGATCCATGAGAAGAAAGAGATTCTAAACAAAATCACAAAATAAATGTGTATCTTCGAAATGTGTATCTTCGAGTTGAGAATTTAGTTTACAGGGTCTATAATGATGAACCATGCTGAATAAAAATTATACCACAAAAGTAAATCTCTATCAGCACATGTCAGTATCCCCCACCCCATTATGGTTATTAAGCCCAAACATACTGAGAGATTCAAGTTTCAGACATACCTGGAACACCTTGTTGCTGAGTTTAATCTTCCTGTATTTCTCCTCTGTGGGATTCTTACATATATTTTCAATGTACCTGTTGGCAATACAATGGAGAAACATGAAATAATGGTATTTGCTTGTAAAATATGAAATTAATGAAAACATTCAGCGCTATGAGGATAGTACAAAACAGGTCAAAGACAAAATCATGATTTCAAAGTCAGGCTTAGGGGCCGGCCAGACAGAAACGGATAAAACGTATGAAGTTCGTATATGGATCCGTCACTCTCCGTTCTTTATCCGATTGGAAAGCAAAACAGAGGCGTGGCTTTTTTGAAAAAAGGCAGGGGATAATCTGTAAGTGGGCTGCCTTCGCCATCTCTGGTAGGCCAGTGAACAGCAAAAAAATAGGGAAAATTACGTATACTACGGTCAGAATTTTTTTTTTATGGTTTCAACTTTTGATGTACGAACAAATACAGGCAACGCTGTGTAAAAAAGACGGACAGCCCTCCGTTCTCTCCATCATCTGTCAATGTATCAGCCCCATAGAGAAAACACTGGCTCAATACGTTTTTGACAGATGCAAAATCTCTGTCTGGCCGCCCCCTTAGTTTAAGATAAGTAGTATCATTAGTATCATCATCATCACCCAGTGTCTTACTTGCTTATGATGTCCACAGCAGCCTTCACTTTCTCTCTTTCCTTGTTAAAGGTGTAGATCATCATAACAGAGGCCTCCACTGCATCCTGCTCAAACCGCTGACAGTAACAAGGAGACGTTGTTTCATCAAAACTACTCTAGAGGACCACATTCATCAATCTAATTCAGATCATGTCACAAAAGGCTTACAGTGCATTATTGAGCCACTAAGACTTGCAAACAAATTCTAACTTGAGATAAAATTTGAACATGTGACAATATCTTTATTATCAGACCTACCATGAAAATGGCCTCTTTAATGTGTACTTCCCTCTCACTCTTAGTTAAAGTGGCTCCAGTTAGTGGACAGGTGAAATACACACCTGACACAGAGAGATCCTTCACTGGCACTTTGGATTCCTGGAAAGAATTGTCATTTACCAACATTATTAGCCTAAATATACTCTTTGCTCAATCGGTCAAACCTACTTTAATTTCACCACCATTTAATTAGCTAGCATGTACAATATATTATATTTGAAGAGTGGGTGTTACACACACAATCTAAAATCAAAAAATTGCAGCATTTTCTCAAATGGGGGTCTCTGACCAAAATTGGGGTCCTGTGCCAAATGCATATCTAATTGGGGTAATTTGAGAACCCCTAACTTCTTGCTTAAAGGCCCTATATGTAAATTGTTACTCTTACTGACACCGGTGGCCGTTAGGGGAACTGCAGTCAGTCTCTTACACGCGCTCCTGGCTCGTGCGTGCCCCGTGTGTGTGTGTGAGAGGCAGGCTCGGGAACGCGCATAACGTCACATCCGGTAGATTTGCCGGGAAAACTCAGTCCGAGTCCTCCCCAGTCCTGCTCATACAGAGACTGAACGGCTGAACAGAGAGAGACACGGCTGGTCTCATTAGTTACGGAGAATTCACTCATTAGCAAGAAAAAAACGCTTAATGAATGTTAATTTCGGCCGAAAATTTACATATAGGGCCTTTAAATCAATGTAATACTTACCTCTGCTGAGGCTGCCTTTTCCTTTTCGGCCAGTGCAGCAGCCTCTGCCTCCAGCTCTCTTTTCACTACAAGGGAATACATAACGTGTTACTTGAACAAGCCAACTGAACACAGTCATAACTGTTGCATCAATTATTAAAGAGAGGAGGAGCAATATAGAACAAAATTGTGCACCTTCTATCAAACAATTACCTTGGTGCTTAGACTATACACATTATCTATGGACAGTTTGGACACATACTGACACCATCCCCTTATCATATAATTTGAGTATGCACAACAGCGCTAAACACTTTCCATGCATTTCAAGTTATGGGCTATTTAGAGGGGAAAAAGCTGAGATATAAACAGCAAAGGCACAACAGCACAGAGAACCATGGCAGGACTCGTAGCCTAGGGAAAATCTCTACACTCTTAATGTATGTAGCAGGGTATCAAACAAAATAATTTGACTTGGTTGTACAAAGCACTTAGAACTTCAAGACTATCAAGACTATGCCTCCTTCACCAAAAAAACAAAAGCCCTCTGCTCACCATTACATGTGAAAACTCAGTACTCAAAGCATGAATTTCATCTCAGTGAGTTTGTTTACATTGGGTTTATAGGTACCACACAAAATGAGCCACATGAATGGCACTACTGCGGCTAAAGTGTATATCTAACCCTGGTTCCTGATGGCGTCCTGGGATGTCAGGACCTTTGGCCGTGGCTGCTGTTCAATCCTGGCCAGGGCTGCGGCTCCTGCCATCTGGGCCCCTTCAGTGGGAGCATGGCGAGGCTTGGCACAGACACTGCTCTGCAGCACTGGAGGGTTGGTACTATAATGTTATGTACAGAGGACAGAACGGGGGGTTGAGGAGACAGGCTGTGTCTTTACGTTAGCCCACAGCTCCTCTCCCAAACAACCACTACTTTACCAAAGCATGTTGTCTGTCAAGCAGATAGCAAGCTCAGCTATTTCATACGTAAACGGTAGGGTTAGCTACAAGGACATTGTCAACTAAGGTAAATGAGCTGGCAATGCTATTTTCTGGCGGGTAAGTGATTAACGGTACAATCACTTCAACGTTACTTGTACCCTGAGTGTTAGCTTCGTTAGCTTCTTAAGGGATTATGCTGAAACCACAGGGCGCCTCCTGTCATGCTAGCTAACTGAAGTATTATATAACCCAGTTGCTGCTAACTGTAGCAAACAGCTAACTTAACCGCTAGCTAATAAACTAATTGTACTTAACCAGTATTGTTCTAGTTAGCTTCCCGACGTGCTAACAGCCAACTAACGTTACACATTACTAGCTAGCTAACCTAAGTTAGCACACGTTACAAAGCTAGCTAGGTAAGTTAGCTCTAGAGCGGTGGAGAAAAGTTTGATATTTGCCTGGTGTCGTCTGTAAGTTTCTTCCCGCGTCCTGCGGATTTGAATTTCATGTCTTTTTTAATGCCATCAAAAAACTTCTTCATTTCTTTTAACTGTCACAAAAAAAGACTGCCCGCAAAAACACAAATGGGCGATTAGCAGCTAGCTAGCGTTAGCAAGGAGGACCAAAACAAAAATAATTCAGCTGACAGAGAACCCTGCTTCCGCCTCGTAAAGTGTCATGGCGCCCCCTTGTGGTTGGCTTCAAAACTGAATATGAAAAGACTACTTAAAATAATGACTCCAGATGCAATTTATTTACTAATGACTGATTCGATTTTTAGATGCTCTCACACATTCATTCAATGGTTCACTCATTCATAGGCTTCCGGCTTCTTCTTCTTCTTCTTCTTCTTCTTCTTATTCAGTAAAGTAGGCCTAAATGCTGTCTTTTTGAGCCACAAATGAAGGTGAATGTGTTGCAGTGACATTCAAGAATTCTCACTTTAACTTATCCATGCAGCTTAGTAGATGGTGATGATGTATTTGCACTATTTAACCTCTTTAAATATCGCCATGAATAGTGAACTGAATAGTGAAACTTTCTTTGCCATGTGACAGCTTGGCACTGTGTCAGTATACTGGATGTAAGAAATGCCGATGTCAGGATGGAAAGCCTTTTTTATAAATGATTGGATGCTGATCGTTTATTATTGCACCGATGTTAATGAGCTATAGCCTATTACATTTAGAAGTAAGTA
>OMLI01053654.1:4974-17120 GCA_900302605.1 Rondeletia loricata
GTCTCTCCCTTGTCCTCTCTCCGGAGACCCCTCCCATTGATGCTATTGTTTATTGGTGCTGCTGATGCAGCGTTTCTGTGTGTGTGTGTGTGTGTGTGTGTGTGTGTGTGTGTGTGTGCGTGTCAGAGAGAGAATCTCTATTAATCTCTTGCATTACTGCAGTCATTTCCACTCTCTTCATCACCAGCAGCATGTGCTCTGTGAGATTTAAAATATTTAAATCTGTAATGTGTCAGCATTATGAGGTTAACACACACCAAGGAGACTGGTGTCCTATCCGTCACCCTGATTTCCACTTCACACGGCCCCATATACATCACAAGGACCTGACACAGCGTTTTGTAGTCCTATTTGAAAAGACTGTGGCTGTCTGTAATTTTTTAAACAGCGGTGCAGACATGCTGCTGGACCCTAGAGAAAAATTAAGGGAAATGCGTGTAGCTGAAAGAAACTACAAAGCGACAGCACTGTGAAGCGAGAGGCAGCCTCTAATTGTTTCCCCAGTGTATGTGACCCAGTGACTCTGGAGGAGTTCTTCCTTGGTCTTTCACTACGGGTAAACCAGCATTCATTATTGATTCGGAGGCACAGACTCATAGTCTTACACAAAACACTCTTATGAGTGGGCCTAAGTGTTTTGTCAGTTTGGTGTGCAGCTGCATTAGAGCTTTTCTTTTAGCACCTTTCTTACGCATACAACTTGACAGATCCGTATTTTCCTAAAACTCTGAATTAATAACCAAGAATGAATCAATTGAATGGGATTAAGGCTTGAACGACAGTGACCCATATGTGAATATTAAGTTGATGGAAGGCACTCCAACGTAGCCCATTTAGCCTTCTCCATGTCATGTCTTCATACGACCGGCTTTTACTAAGCTCCTTAAGAGCCGGCCCCAGGGGATCTATGGTGGGCTGGAGGTACTGACTCAGGCCTTATCTCCGCTAATTTACCCCATGAATTAGACGGGGCCCTCGCCTCTGTGTCCTGCCAGACCCGCACAATACTCACTTCACGTTAAGAAAATGAGGAGAGAAAAGGGCTTAGTGATTGCTTGGCTGGATAAGAAGCCAGGGGACTGGCAGGGTAAAGGCATACTCCACCACACTTTACCTGGACAGTGACGTTCATCCCCAGGATTTAGAAGTGTTGATTCCCTGTCACTTGTCTGTATATTTTCAGGGTGGATTAAGGAGAATAAAATGCTATTTGAGTCATATGGATTAAGGTGATGTGGTTATGCACCCCATGACAGCCACAACGTGAGGACAGAATCATTGTTTTCTTGCTATTTGAATCATAGATATTTTTAACAGACGCTTGGAAGTCTACTCATTTACCTCTTGATGTAAACAAGCGGGCAAGCAAAGAGTGGAGGACAGAAAGTACAGGACTCAATCCAAGCCACACGGGGAAATTCACACACACATTTGAGTGTCGAGCTGTCCTTCAAACCGTGCCAAAGCGGAAAGCAAATACGTCCACTTTACATAGTGTGCAAATTATTGGAACAATTTCACAAAATGAAATCAATGAAGTATCAATTGCATACACAGCTTTAGTGGATTGATCCTCTATGCCGATATTATAAAGGTTGTTCATATCCCGTGCATGTTATTCATGAATGACCAGAGTGTTATCCCAAACTGAGCTTATGCTATCTAAAGTACATGCAGCTTTGCATCTGAGAGCTTCTCTGTCCCCATCATGAAAACCCCCCCTCCCACCTCTCTCTCCCTCCCTCCCTCTCCATGTGATGCATTTTTTAGAAGTCTCCTCCACTCCAGCAATCAAAAATAGCTCCACACTGCTGCTGCTGCATATTATGGCATCTCCCTGATTTCAACTCAGTAGGCTTCCTCTGTGGTCTGTGCTTTATTATCTAATTAATAAAGAAATAAATAATAAATAACTTCTGGCAGACAGTGAGTGGAGACATATTGCGTGAAATCTGCTTTGTCGTTAGAATGGCGATGTCCAAAAGAATCTTGTTCACCAGGCAGACACTGGTCTTTGGCAGGGAAACCTGGTAGTCAGGGGAGATGGTTTTGGGCTATGAACAATGTAAAATCTCTGTTAAATATGTTATGTGCGGTAGACTTGAGGCGTATCTTTGTGCCTCAGGCCAAAAACCGCTCTGTTAGTCAAACAAAGACTCTACTGACTTTACTGATGAACAAATATGTCTTATTCATTACTGAAATCGATATGACACAAATGTACCCAGTGGATTGTTCATTATTTTAAAAAAAATAGATCATATTTAATAAAATAATAACATTCTTCGGCAATTTTATTACAAAAGGTGTGATTTAATGACGATGATAAAACATCCTCCTGAGCAAACGTGACGAGACACGTTTTCCCCCCTTCATTAATCACTGTATGTCCATGGCTGTGGATGGTCAGATTTTATGCGAGCGCCCCGCTGACACCTCATGATACACACCAGTTTGACTTGGGTTTAAAAGATTTGACTTATTTTTGCCGCGTCAGCTATCAGAGCTTTATGCAGCAACACTATTGTATAGGGTGATTAAAAACCTGAAGGACTTAGGATCATTTACATTTTAAGTGGTAATAGCTTAAAGATTGAATTCTCTCTCTAAACGATTCTTTCTCTTCTCTTGCGCCAGTAGAAGAAGTGACAGTTTAAAGGTTTAAAGTCTAAACTATATGCCTGTTTGGTAAGACATTTCTAAATTGCCTTTCCCTTCTTTAAACATATCAGCCACCAAGGCCGATGGAATCCTCTTACTTGTGTGTGTGCCATTGGAAAGGTGTGGAGACAGTTCTATAACAATGACAGTCTTTTCTTGGGGGGTCTTTTCAGAAAAGGTCAGAGGCAACCTTTTGGGAAATTATTTAGTTCCTGCTCCTGCTGCTTCAAGACAACACTTCAATCACAATGAAGAATATTAGAAAACACAAATAGCCCTTCGTCTTCTGGTGCTATCGCATATGTGCAAGAACACACATCCGTAAACACACAGATAGACACACACACAACTCTGTCCACCTATCTGGATGTAAGAACTGTAACAGGAGCTTGCTGAAACAAAAATTGAAGGCTAAAGAACAAGAGGCCAGAGACCAGCCATGTTAAGTCGGGCCAAGACACACTCAGGTGTATTCACGTAAGGTCAGGATGAAGCCTTGCTGACCTTTGTAGCAGACAGGGAGTCTCATGGAGCTTTTCTTTAGCAGTACTGAGAGACTCACAGAGTAAACAGCAGACTCAATGCTGCACTTCGAATCGCTGCTTGACGTGTGTGTGTGTGTGTGTGTGTGTGTGTGTGTGTGTGTGTGTGTGTGTGTGTGTGTGTGTGTGTGTGTGTGTGTCATTGGCCAAACGTTGACCACTACTTGATGGCCCAGACAACACATTCAGGCAATAGTGTTCACAGTGATTATTCAACGTAGTTAACATTATGAATTGGTAAACAGAAAGCCACATTTTTATCATGAATTACATTGCTGTGATTGCTGCAATGGTAAAGCACAGCCCAGAATAATTCAGAAGAAAAGTGGAGAATGGAATTTGAAACAACAGGGAACTTTGCTGGACTGGAATACAAACAGAGAGGGGCCAGAACAAGAATCCACAAGCAGCAGTAGCATAATACTGAAGAGTCACATAAGATCTAAATGAACACAATTTGCTGCAAATCAAATCAAAATCCAAAGGATCATAATCAAATTTCATAGAGTGATTTTAAATGCATGCAAAAATAACTATGAATTCTGTGTGGCTGTGTTTTTATTACCCCTTAAGGGCTTCTTTCCTCACTAGTGTGGTGTGCATGCCAAATAAAAGGTTGGATAATTTCCTAAATGCTTATAGGTTTCAGGGACACATTGCTTATTCAACCAATCACCATGACAACTCTTGCTTGACATTTTTACTCCCCTCTTCCCTTTCTGGAATTCAACTCTCACACTTAAGTATTCTTTCAACCAGTGACTACAATGAGGCTATTTATCTCTAAGCTTCCACCATGGGAGAAATCAGACATTTGAGGCCTGCAAGAACATTGGATTCTTTCTCAAAACTGTCACTACAGCCTCTTTCCATTAGCAATGTATGCATGTGGATTTTAGATATTCCATACCAATTAGAAAGATGAAAGAATTAGGTTATTTATCACAACAAGTGACTAAATAGTGTTATGGAATAAGTTGTAGGACTTATCAGTACCCTCATGAAGCCTAATAGCAAGAGTAAAGGTGGAGTTCTCCTACACCAGAATCCATTCAGTAATAAGTAAGCATGGGTTTAACATATACGACATTAATAAAACAGGTCGTTCATTTTACAGGTTTGGTCTTTTCGTTACAATTTTTTTTTTAACTACAGTTGAAAAATGCACTTTAATTAAACAACCGAATAAGCCATTAAACAACCGAATAAGCCTTGATTGAGAGGGACATTTGCATTACAATCGGGCATTTAAAGCGACTCATTACAAAAATATATAAAAAAATAAAAATTAAAAAGCAATCCTTTTTTCCAGCATCCAAGCAAATCAATGAATGAGCAAAACTTGAAAAGAAACGGAGAATGTGTCTCTCCGTGTATGCTTGTGTCAGAATAGAGGAGGTAAACCTGACAGACTAGTGGCAGCTCATCTCTTAGGAGAAGATATAGATCTGATGTCATCATGAGATATTTTATTCAGTAATTCTACATTTTATTATTTTATCTTATTTCATTTTAAACTTAGAGCCTACGATTTCATTTACCCAAGGCTAGTTAGTATTTCATATTTGTTTGGAAGAGCAATGAGAAAGCTGGCGCGTCACCGCTCCATCACGCGCACACACACACACAAGGTCTTATTGCCCAAGTAACAAGTGCTCTGAACAATTACCACAATCATTTATGTTTTCTCTTTTCGTGTGCAGCGCAGTAGTCGCTATTCCAGCATGTCACACAGGCCCATCTATGCAAAACAAACAATTATTCAGGCTTGTGTCAAAACAGCACCCAAACCCCCTCTCTGTAAGACTCGGTCCGTTCAAGTCACAACATCCAAACGCATTTGTGAAGTAGCCTACGTGCTTGATGCCTGTTTGCAGCGCTGCGTCGACGTTTCACTGCAAAGCAGCATTATTTATCTTTTAAGAAAAAAAAAGAAAAAAAAGACAAGTCGTGTAATTTCATCCCAAGTAGCCTGATGTGCCCATTTCTCCCGCATCCTCCTCCAAGTCACTCGCCGTGCATCCTTAATGTTTCCCCCCCCCAGATCCTCAGCCAGTAGCATATTAAACGACTCACCTGCCTTGTCGAGATGCAAATCCCCCCATGCCTTGCTTTCTGAAAACGAAAAGCCGGGACAATGTCTCAGTGTTTCGGGTCTTTACTTGCAGTCCAGTATATAGTCCAAATATCCGTATAGTCTGAGCACTGCTTATGTTTTTCGGGAATGACCTTCCTGTGAAACGAGAACAGCTTTCACCATCTTCACTCCGCTGACATCTTTATGGATTTCTCCCATATCTTTTCTCCTTCACCGGGAAAGCTCCGTCTCCTCCTAGTCCTGGCGCGTTTGGATGCTTTTGCCTTGACTCTTGGGCTCAACACGAGCTTCACGAGAACGCGCGGCGCGATCTCGGCTGAGTATTCGGGAGCGCCGATTGGAGATGGAGAGGAGTTACTAGGTAACCAAGGGCACACGCACCACACAGGAGAAGGAGCAGAGGATTTATGTCTTCCAAATATGCACTGCCCTAATTGCGCTGCCTTATTTGACAGCTCATCTTAAGTGGACAATTTTTCATATTCTGCTGTTACGCATAAAGAGTCCCCGACGAAAAATCACTGTAATATTCCTATAATAATAATCTGTGTGTCTATGGTAATGCTCAATAGGGAGCTAAGTAAGAGTAATCTTATAGTACTATATGGTAACCTATATATTTTTATCCTGGTACTACTATAGGATTTTCGACCTAAAGTAGCTGCATGGTATTTTAACGTTTTGCTGTAAAATGTTAGTAGCCTATCCTTCTAAAATGTAAGAGTTGTTCTGAAAAATAACGTCCCTTAAACAACTAACTACAGTAATTGTATAATACATTTAAAGCTGTAATACATAATGCAACTACTATAGATAAAGAATATACCACAGAAACTCCCATAGTAATATCATAGGAGATATAAAAAAATAAGGTCACTATAAACTGAGTAGCCTACCACTGATACACTATAAGTCTCTATAGCAGTGGTCTGCAACCATAGTGCCAGCCATAGCCATGTGTATGCAGGTTTTCATTCCAACCATACACCACAGCAGCTGATCAGTTCCTCCTGTCTAGTTGGTGCTAATCAGAGAAACCAGCTGGAAACCTGCACACACATGGCTATCAATGGCACAATGGTTGCAGACCACCGCCTTATACTCAGCACATTTTCCAGTATTAATAAGTGTTGACTTTTCAGTGACAATTATTTGGAGTTGACAAGTGTTGATTGGAGAGTTGACCTTTGATTGAACGCAACAAGAATTCCCGCCTCTTCTCTTGGAGTTGTCGAATGTCCTTCTGGGAAATGTAGGAAATCACTAACTGAAGTAGGAGTAGAGCAGGCAGGTTGAGGGAAAGTGGGTACAACAAAACAAGTAAATTACAACACTTCATCACAAAATACTAGATCACAAAAAAAAGACTCTTCAAATGCATTGAACATCAGAAACTGATTATATTAACTCATTACCCGAGAGTGGATTTTTCCTTTAACACCATCAAATATCAAAGGGTAATGCAAGCCCAAGAGTCAGCTCTCCACTAACTGTCCCAGAACCTTCCTTGTTTTTGAGACACATTGATGCTGTATGAGGCACTAAACATAAAAAGGTTTTGAAATCTGATGTTGTTTCAGAACACCAATCAAAATATCAAGTGTTTTGAAACACCAAACTGTGTCAAAACTCTAATTTATTAGATCTGGAGATGGAGATTTTTTTCTTCTTGAAGTTTCTATACACTGGCCTATAAACCCCAACCCAAGGTATTACTATATCAAACACTATATTGATTTAAAAGTCAACCAAAACTTTGTATTTACTTGTTTTCATACTGCAGGACAGACTAACAACCCAACAATACAGTTAATATGGCGTCTCCCTACCAACAATTCACGCCCCCCTTAGGGCCAATCAATGAAAAGCCTGAGCTAACATGTTTTTTGTTTTTTTTTTGGGGTGATTTCAAGCAGAAATGGGGAAAAAATGATCTGCAACCAGATTGCCTTACTCAAAACACAACACTTCTTGTGGCTGCATTGGATTCTGGTCTATTGAGTCTACTGTCAGTGGAGAAACATATCTCTGCCACTTCTACGATGGATTTCTCCCTGTATGATTGTTGAACGTTGGTGCAAAATGGTGAGTCTAGAAAGAACCCTTGCTCTTTGATTCTGAGGGACTGACTCCAAAACCTGATGTTTACTGTTGATGTTTTAGACAGCTGATCATTTTCTCCTCCATTGTAGCTGCACTGGAAATATCTCAACGTGACGTCATGTTGTCTACGTCTCCACGTGAATAAGACAAAACAACCAAACAACAAAATGGACCCAGGAATGCAAGGTACATCCAGCTGATTGATTGATTGTCATGTGAAAACAATGTATTGTGTTAAGTGATCTATATGGAGTGTATTGTCTCTCTGTCAGGCTGATAGTCAGGTGAGGTGAATTCCTGAGTTCCCATTAAAGTAGCCTATTTTTTGTGAATTATGATGTATCAAATAAAAAAGCTGAATGGAAATGGAAAACTCAATAAAGGTTTTTACGCTCTCTTGAAGCAGAAAATATTTTTGTCAATAAAGAAATTATGCAATAAATTTACAACACTCAATTTACAATATAATTCTATGACCCCGCAGTCCAGAAGTCCGGTCCTTTTAGTGGATTTTTAATCAAATTAACTAGCAACACCTGGCGCGAAAAAGACATTACTCCTTGGTTACTGCAGACAAACACTTGGCAAACCAAGGTTAGAAACATGGCAGATTTTTCCAATATTACTTTTAATTTATTTAGAGCACAAAACTGTATTTGTTTACATTGTTAGGTTGCAGTTCAGTGCTGCAGTTAAGATGAATGTCTTTGGTAAGCAGCTGCGTAATAAGTGGGATAATGTACAGGGAGCTGGTCATTATCGCAAAATAAGCCCCGACAGGGTGAATCAAGATCCCGACACGAAGCGGAGGATAATGACCTTATATCCCTTATATAATACTAATAACATCTGGAGAGATTCTTTCAGTTTTCCTCATGGATGTGTTTTTTTTTGACATTCAGGAAGCCTATTCATTCACTTCAACTACACTGGTAAAAATGCACCCCATTCACACCCGGATAATCAGCCTAATTGGGGCTGCAACAGAGAAGAGTGTCCCATCCTCTCTAATTGAGACGCCGTAGATTTGCTCTGTTTGCACAAATACATTTCTGGTGTCGTGTATGGTCACTGGCAGGAAATCTTCTTGGCGCACAGGAAGTGACAAATCAAAACTTAAAGGAGAATACCGGTGTCATTTAGAGTTAAAGCCCATTTACTACTAGTCTAGTTTACATTTCCCCCAAGCATTTTGCAATGCATGCTGTATGTAATTCGATTTTTTTTACGTAACCACAGAGAACATTAGCTATTGGTTGAAACTTTTATTTTGGCCAGGAAATTTTTTAAAAAATGAGCAAAAACTTAAATGACGCTGGAATAGTCCTTTAAAATTGTTTACCAAACCTCTCATTTTATAATATAATGTACCTTGCATAACCACCACAGTTGTTACCCAGCTGCAGCTGTTTTCAAAGACGTTCCAAACCAAACTGCTGCAGCTACCTAATTGGTACATGTGTCTTTATTAGGTCTGTAACAGCTAGGCTCTGTGTGTTCGTTGGTTTGTTCGTTAATTTGTTCGTTCATGTGTAACACATTTTGCAAAGCACAGTGCTTACAGGAGTTACAGTAAGCACTGTTTGGGCCATGCAGAGGTCTGCATAAGGGAAATACAGTGTGCGTTCATTCACCAGGTAGTACGGTAGAAGTCACACAAATGGAACATGGTACATTCACATCCTAAGAAGTAGCTCGTGATTTTCAAACTGTAGTGGCAAAGTTAACGCATTAATTCTATATTTTTGTTCAGCTATTCTCTTAGTTACAACGATGTACTACCACTGCACTTTGGTGTTAACAGGTGGAGTTTTTCGCGATGCCCGGCTAATAGACGATAGACGTAGTTAGATGTTACCAGTTACGAGCCAACACTTATACGTATATAACCAGAGGTTGTCCCAACTACGGTTCGGAGCAAAATCTGGAGGAGCACATACGCACTTGTTTTAGTTGTGAAAGTGAGCTCAGATTTATGTATCCTTTATTTGTACAGGGAAAACCCAACTGAGACCTAGGTCTCTTTTACAGTGGTGCCCTGTAGGAAGTAGCTCAGTGGCTCAGATATGCAGAATGTGTTGCCGTTTGCTTCATATATGGTCTGTGCATAACACAGTATGGGCTATTTTTACTGAACATTTGTCAGCCAGTTTGTACTTTGCCAACCAGTTTGCTAGATCAGCAAAATGAAGTAGGCTAAATCATTTATTCCTTCCACAAAACGTTATACAGTGAACTAAGCTACGGTAGTTGGATGACCTAAAAGGTCGGCTGTTTATATGTAACTGCCTTTGCTCACACAAGAGGTAACATGCAAGTCAGTCACATTCAGAGCCATGCACTTATCCATCTATAGCTGATTTTCATGTTTGCATAATGATCCCACCAAGCATCCATAATTGGTTCTGTGTGATAGAATTCCATGTTGGAGCTAGTAACAACAACAAACCAGAGGGAGGTCTGCAGCCAGATCCTTTTGTGGAGAGGGGAAGAAATTTGCATTTAAGCAGGACTTTTCCTGCGAAACTTTTCAAAGACAGAAGAAAATAAATATTAGCTCATGTATGTGCTACAATTTCAAGAAAGCTAAAAACATTCTGATTTTTAAAATACCTATCAACATGTAAACTAACCGAACTAAAATTATAAATACAAAACTATGAACACCTTTGTTTAGATAGTTAGATTTACCAAGGAAAGCACTGATAAAGAGATATATAAAATGTGTCACCTCATGACTCAAACCTGAACAACCCACATACTCATAGCGAGCAGCCAATGATATCATAATAATAAAAATGCTAGACATTAAATGAAAGAATAGAATAAACAGGCAAATCCACCAGGAATAAAATAAGTGAAAATAAATTATGCAAACGCCTGTGTATAAAAATGTGTTTCAATAAGTGATTATAAGATGATTTACAAATAATTTGATGGTTTTTCCACTTAAAAAAAAAAAGTAAGCATCTTCTGCCTTTGGTTTGCAGATAGAATAGAGAAAATGGAAAGAGAGAACAGATGTAACAGTATGGCATGAGCTAGATTTGAACCCATACAACTCCAGACAGATTATATCCTTATCCTGCTGTGAAATCATGACTTGTATACTTCCAAGAGAAGACAACAATTAAAGGTATTCTATGTTTAATCTAGCCTACAATCTTCTCAGTAGGTCTAAAGATGTGATGGAAGGATGAACCTCTAATCTATGTGTTCCCCATGTGGTTTTTGTTTTTGTCCCCTTGTTTTTTCTGGGCCGTAAAAAAGTCCCTCCCCTATAGCTGGAGACCCTCGCACCCTTTATAAAAGTTCAGGTTCAACCAGCGCCCCCAAGGACAAGTAGGCCAGAGGAGCAGCCGGTCGTAAGGCAAAAACCCATATGCCTCACAAATTGCCTTATTGCAAGGTCAGAAACAAGAATAAATACTATTGAAAGATGAAGTAATGTGAGACAGGCCAAAGGAATGAAAACTGATGCCCAGATGCAGAGTGTCAGGAATGGAGTGTTTTAGCTCATGTGCATGTCCACAATCAAACCACATTAATTGCCTTGTAAATTGTGCATACCTTTTCATCATTTCCCCCTGTAAACATCAGTTTTCAGCTTCGTTGAACTGCTGTTCTTGGTTTCAAAACACGTTTATGGTGTTTTGAGACACTCTCCTCTGGCAGTGATTGGGTCTCAGGCAGAGGTTGATTAAAGCACCTGCTTTAATAGGTACCCTCTAAAATCAGGAGCTCTCCCAGGGACCCCAATAGTCAAGGAAACAAAGAGTTTTAACCAAACTATTGATGTATAATCCAAGTGTTTCATCAGATGCACTTTTCACCTGTTTTATGTGATGTGTGACACTGTATTTAATAGGCCATGCTTTGTGGTACAATAATCTTGAAGGCATTATCTTAGTCACAGCATGTGTCACTGCCCAGGGTGAGAGGGGGGCTTAGAGATATGTTTGTGTCTAGTGCCCTGGGCTCTGCTGGTCTTTCCCTAGCACACATCATTAAAATAGTTCAATCTAACATGCACAGAAGATTGTAAGGTACTATGTCTCCTGTACCCATTATCATATCTGCTAGGTATAATATAATCACTTTACACAAACTACCAGTGGTAACCAGGAGACTACAAATACAAATGCTCATTTTTGAGCTTGTGTGTGATGATGTTGAGGTAAATGTTTGGCAGTTGTGAAAGCTCCAATCCTACTGTTTGCTATCAGTCTGTTTATGCTGAAGTGATACTTGACTAAACTGTGCAATAGGCAAAAGGCGGCTAGACAAGAGCCTGGCTCTCATGCTCAGATTTCCATATTTATTGCTTGAAATCCTGCAGGGAGTTCAACTGAATGCCAATCGTAAAGCTGACTCACTGAGACAAACATGCATCTCCAGTCTGCACATTATAACAGAGACCCACATGTGAAGCTTGATTGGTTGAAATCCTCCTTTCAAGCTAAATGTTATTGTGTTGGTAGTCTGTGTTGAGACTCGACCTGTGATCCACCCCGGTGGCAGTTGTGTGGAGACTGTGAGTAGTCCCTCCTACAGTTGGGGGCATGTCTGTCTTCTGTGCACATTCAGCTCTGCCAGAGGGAGGGAGCATTTAGCCCCTCCATTGCCTCCATACATGCGCATGCAGACACACACACACACACACACACACACACACACACACACACACACACACACACACACACACACACACACACACACACACACACACACACACACACACA
>OMLI01053670.1:0-15351 GCA_900302605.1 Rondeletia loricata
TCATATTCCACATTTAAAAAGAGGAAAGAGGGGGGGAGAAAGTAATGCGCTGGGGCTAATTACACTCTGTGACCCTTTTGTGACACCAGCACACACACACACACACACACACACACTCCTGCCACTATATCTCTCTCTCTCTCTCTCTCTCTCTCTCTCTCTCCCTCTCTCTCTCTCTCTCTCTCTCTCTCTGTCTCTCTCTCTCTCTCTGTCTCTCTCTCTCTCTCTCTCTCTCTCTCTCTCTCTCTCTCTCTCTCTCTCTCTCTCTCTCAAAACATGATGGCTACCGCAAATCAACACGATCATTCGGCTTTGTGGAGGAAGTTATTTGTGTCATTAATATCACTGCACAAAATATATATTTACCATTTATATGTAACGTGGACCTCATCCACTGCAATACCACACAGTCTGTTCCTCTATGTCTTGGAATGTGGCATCTGCCTCCACTTATCGTTCAGCAGCCATGCTTGAGGGCTTCCAAACACGACTGAACAATGTCCAATCAAAATATCATCGTCTCGACTGACCCAAGCTGCAGTGCAGTTATTCCAAGCTTGCTCGGCTGCTTTACTTGGTCCTATGAGGGGAGAAACTATCATAACAATAGGTCAGTTGCTACCCATCTCTTGCGGCTTGTTGATAAATTTGGCTTTTACTGAAGCCTGTTGGCAAGACGCCAAATGCATCTTGTCCCCAAACAAATGCTTTTAAAAGCGTATATTGCTCGGGTTTTAATGCAGGTATAGCTGTATTCAGTGTCTTGATAACTGCTTCAATTGCAAGATCTGTGTTTACATTTTCATCCACCATTGCTCTGGACTGCAGTCCAAACAAACAAACGATTCTGAGGAAAAACGAATATAAGCACAGGTGCTTCGGAGCACTGAGCCAGGCTAGAGGCAATTGTCCCCCAGATGTAATGGGACTGATCAAACACTAGCTTATTATGAACAAGCAAAAGCACTCGATCAGTAAGCTAGGCTAGTACTGGTAACTTAGTGAGTGCACAGAGGACTGTTCAGCAGCTTCAAGTGCAAACACTTTATGCCAGACAGGGTACCAAAGACAGTTACCTGACAATGTGCACGAAATACCTACCTGAGCCAGGGCTAGCCTGCTAATGGCAGTGCTGGTGGGAGTGCAGCTTGACAATTGAAATTATGACAGAAGAGAAAAGGGATAGGTAGCTTGGGTTGGCCAGTCACAGCCTCTGAAGGACAAAAACGTAGTGTACTGTAGCTCCAACCTTGTGTTTACAAGGCTACTAAAGCACACACCAGCTTAAGCAATAGCTACACAGAGAACTATCTCTGAGAAGACAGCAGGAGTAGACTTCAGGATGACGGGGGCTTTTATTCAGGGGGTTGTTCCTGCCTGACACCATTCCAAGTCACACATAACTGTCTTGGTATAAATGATCGACCTGCCTGTACGTAAGATGGATAAAATTCAATGTTAAGCACTGCCTGTGGTGTTCAGGAAGAGTTCTTCACCAGGCACGTCACAGTGTGGGGAAAGATTTCTACAGCAATCCTTAACGTTAAAACCTGCTTGTTAACATTGTTAAACTCTGCATTGAATCTGCTATTGGCAAGCTAGCTCATTAGCTTGCAACTAGTGCATGGGTTTGAAACAAACAAGCTTGTGTTTCAGTCAACTGAAGTGCCAATAGGAAACCTTTTTCCTTGGGAAAGTTCCTCTTTGGAAAAAGAATAACAGACTAAATGTCAAACTACAGTATCTGGATGTGCCTTTAAAAACTGTCGGTTGTTCCTTCAGGATGCCCAGTGGATCCTAGCCGGAGTAGGAAAGGGGACCTGCCACCGTCTCGTTCCCATATCATCACACCTCGTGTCGGCACCGGTGGCTTCAGAGGGGGCAGCCTGTCTTCCAGCAACGTCCTCCAACTCAATGGTAAGCGCTTTACCTCACATCCCATTGAATTCTGTCTGTGTGTGTTTGTATCCACACACACACATTCATGTCTGTGTGTTTATGTGCCAACATGTCAATTTACTTAACCTGAACTGTGCAGTTGCTTTTCTGTACTCACATTTCAGTGTATGTGTCGGCACATGCATATGTGTGTATTCTATGCCAATGTGCAATCAGTATCTTTCTTTTGGGCGGTGACCATGCTTCTGCCTTGATCATCTCAACCAGATCCATTTCACATTCTGTCTTTTGGCTCCACCACTGAACCACTCAATTTGCAGCCTAATCGAGCCTGCAGAAGCGTCTCTGGTGGCTGGCGACAACCCTGTTTGTATTTTGTGTATCTCTCTGTGTGTGTGTGTGTGTGTGTGTGTGTGTGTGTGTGTGTGTGTGGTGTGTGTGTGTGTGCGTGCGTGCGTGTGTGTGCGTGCACATGCTCAGTCCAAGCAGAGGCACACAAACACACATACAGAGTCAGAGTTGTCAGCGCCCTCACATAATGCCTAAAGAAAGAATGGGTGCAAGACAAATAACTGCTCTTAATGATCTTGTTAAGTAGGTCTGGCTGGTCCAGAATTACACCGCTCTCTGAGGAGCAGTGCGTATAAACAAACCTTAGAAATGGCGCAACGCAACTGCACGTTGATTAAGATCATGCACGTACTGTACATGCACATTAAAAACACATACAAATGTATGCATGCACAGGCTCACTACAAATAGGTTCCCCAAACTGTTGCAATAATTAATTAACAGATCTTGTTGCTGTGCAAACATAGTGTGTTCCACTGCTTGCACTGTTCCCTACCTACCCCAGCCTGCTACCACCACAAATCACCTAAGAACTTGTGGAAAACACTACCCACCACCACCACCATCACCAGCACCACTCTTCTGTTCTTGCCTCTCTCTTACACATAATACATTAAACCCCTTCCCCTTGCCACCCTGCCTTCCATGCCATTTAAACACACAATGCACCTAATTGCTTTCACTGGACTCCAGTCGCTATAGCAAGCCATGCTGAACAGAGTGTGTGTGTGTGTGTGTGTGTGTGTGTGTGTGTGTGTGTGTGTGTGTGTGTGTGTGTGTGCCAACGTGCACAGTTTCCTCGACTACTCGACCTCCCACTCCAGTCTGCCTGTGGCTCTGTAGGAAGCAGTGTACCCAGACACTATCTGTTTAAGTGACTGGCAGTCGACCCAATGCCTCTTTGATAAGGAGGCGTGGAAAAATGTCCAGGGGAGAGGGAGAAGGGTGAGGGAGGGTGGGTGATGGCTGGAAAAGGTGGTGAGTAGGATTTAGAGGTGAGGGAATGCCCAGGTGTATATGTGTGTGTGCACAAACAGGAGAAATCCATTCCGCCTGGTTGGTTATCACTGAGGAGCAACAGAGTCAAGCAATATTCCAGCAAGGTCTTTAGATGAAAGAGGCTACTTGACACGAAGCTCATGTCCCTCTCTCTCTTTCTCTCTTTTTCTCTCTCTCTCAATCTCTGTCTCTATTCATTGATGTACCACTCACTATATTTCTCTACATTGCACTGCTCCTTTCCTTCTAAGATTATATTTGTGGCCACTTGCTGTTAGGTGTTAGGTTTATCTTCCCTTTGATTTAAGGCTTGCCCTAACATGGAAACAAATCGAGTGGGGGAAAAATATTGCTTGAGTGATGCTCCTCGGGTCTGATAGCAAAAATATGATTTGGGCAGCTCTCGGTTTTAAGTTTGTTAATGTTTGAGTGTTGTTTAGAGTGCAAGATTAGGCAAATTTTCTTGTCATAGCCTTTAAAAAATATGGGTAATTTGCATGATCCAATCCAAATAAGGACAGATTATTTAGTGACTAGTAGATGAATCAGGTCTTTTAATTAGGTAGTCCAGTGCTGGCAGAGGATAAATAGCCATGGAGGGGAGAGATAATCTGGGAAGGGAAAGATAGTCTGTCTTCCCTGCAGTCGGGCTTTGGCCCAGTTGTAGTGGTGCCAGTTGTTTGAATGGACTGTTGTCTGTGTGCAAGCTGTTGCTTCTTGTACTCCAACAATACTTAATCTTTCAGCCTCTCTCCCTTGGATATTTGGTGGATTTTTATAACATATGGTCAAAATGGCAATGAGATTAGATTTCACTCTGTTCAGTAAATATATTCGTGATTGTGGGCTGTTTCTTCTTTGCAGCAAGGAACATAGCGCGAGCACAGAGACTGGAGATGGATGGGGATCTCGTGGCACTGTTCAGAAACAGGATCAAAGCTGACACCCTAGTGCCCGGCAGGCGCAACCTAGACGAGCCCGACGATGGCCACCAGCACAAACTCAACTGCATGGCTGCCGTGCATCAGCGGGAGGGCAAGGAAGATGCAGAGAGCCAAACTAAAGCGATTAAGGTCATGGTGAGGTCAAACTCTGCTCTTGAGCCAATAGGAAGCCAGGCTTAGCTGCCTCTCTCCAAAGCACAGCCATCATAATCCGTCCATGTGTGCCTTCTCAAATGTCAAATGGACAACTGAGGCAAAGCAATAGCTTTCATTCAGGCTCAGCATGCTGTGATAAATGTCTTGAGAGGCCCTTAGCGGTGGAGCATCTCCCAGCCAGCCTGGCGGTGGTACAATGCTCGTGGCAACGTGTCCTTCAACCCTGTGTGTTTTAGTGACTGTACAAGGAGGTGTTAATTGTTCCTCTACCTGGGGGCACATCTTGTACTTTCACCCATGGATGCACATGCTAAATGTGATTTTGGCTTTGATGCATGTCTGTGTGAGACATTGTACATGTTACACTTCCTCTGTTGAGACCTGTGTTTTAGTCGTGTCACACCACCCTGACAGTCAATACTATATGGAATATAACTGAGTTGCAAGACATTGCTTGTGCAGGAAGAAGACTTTAGAGTTGCTATGCAATTGAATTTGGATTTCACATTTATGAGCTGGTAGCCATGACTTGATTTGGACCTGGTTTATCCCCAGTTAGGCTGTCATACTCAATTGCAGTAGACTTCAAGGGGTTCTGCACTACGTGCATGAACCCCTAATAATAATAAGAAATATAGCCACAAGCAGCGATTAGCGATCCAAGCACCATGGGACCTTTGGGTCAACTAAAGGGTAAATTATA
This sequence comes from Rondeletia loricata, assembly GCA_900302605.1. Classification (NCBI taxonomy): domain Eukaryota; kingdom Metazoa; phylum Chordata; class Actinopteri; order Beryciformes; family Rondeletiidae; genus Rondeletia; species Rondeletia loricata. Next base: position 5,053 of record OMLI01053670.1, read on the forward strand.
TTTCTGCGTCAGTGATTCTGCCACCAATGCAGAAATCGGCGGACATCAACCGGATACAGGTAGGAGGAAATACGAAGCGGGCCAATCACAGTGCTTACGATCTTGCATTGCCCTACGGTCTTGCATCGCCCTACGCGCAGTTACATTTACTACGTGCTCGAACCCCTAAATAATCCTAACAAATACAATAGGGTTTCTAGCACTATGTGCTCGAACCCCTAAAGAATAATCCTAACAAATACAATAGGGTTTCCAGCACTATGTGCTCAAACCCCTAAATATAGTGGTGATTGTAGGGGTCCGAGCACAACACGCCAATATGACTGGAAATGACTTTTAGAAGAAAGGAAACACTTATCTTATAGTTAGCACTTAAAAACATGAAAGAAGATTCTGCTGTGAACAATACCTAAGTATACAATTGAAAGCTAGAAAGTCGTTTTTTTTATATAAAAAGGTATAAGAATTTTCAAACAAATTATTCCAGGTCAATCAGTTAGACAGTTGGTCAGTTAGACAGGTCTGATACAGGTAGTCAGATTGACGGTTAGTCAGTTAGAGAGGTATGATAGTTACACAGGTCAATCAGTTAGACATGTCTCTAGTAGCAGTAGAAAGAGTAAAAGACAGTGCAAGTCTAATGTGTGACGGAATGTGTGCCTGTACCTTTAAGAAACTTATGACGAGAATTTTCTTTTAAATAACTGACAAATATTCTCTCTCCCTTCATTGTGTGTGTGGTAGACCATGCCTCAATACAAGGCTTAATATCTAAAAAATATAACTTAGATATTTTGTGTGGCTGAACATTTATATGTATAATATGTGTATGTAAAATTGTGGGAGTTATCACAGTTTAAAAAAGGTATAAAAAGATTAGTTTTCAGCTGTCTATGTACAGCGCTAGTGTAAACAAACATCCATAACTTGAAAACTATCAATTGTACCGCTTAGATATTTACATTGTGAGTGAGAGCAGAAGTAGCTGAACTACAATTGTGGGAGATATCACAGTTTTAAAAAGGTATAAAAAGATGAATTTTCAGCTCTGTGTTAGCCTTAATTAGTCTACGGCACTAGTGTCAAACAAACGTCCATAACTACATGCTCGAACCCCTAATAATAATAATAATAAAGTACCAGTACAATAACAATAGGGGTTCTGCACTACGTGCATGAACCCCTAATAACTTGAACAAATAAATAGCTAAATGTTTTTTAATAAAAACCTTTATTCTTGTGTATGTGGTGAATGTTGGGTGGGGTGAGGATACGGACCCTGGTTAGGGTAAAGGGAGGGTTAGGAATAAGATTATGCTACCTAGTCAATATGCCAGCATACTAACAAAACCAATATCCCATCAAAACATGCTACTACATGTGCAGAAAAAAACATATTTCAATAACAATGTGTTGAGTCACTACCCAGCAAGCAGTAGACAGACGGCGACATGCAGAAGATGGCCAAGTCCAACCCCTTATGTTAACTTAATGTGCAAGTTCAACGTCAACCCAAACAAGCACAACATTTTCAAATATGATATTATGGCACAGTAAAAATTCATATTACAACAACTTTGGAAACCGTTTTGAACAGAAATGTCAAAATGTTTGCTGGGTATGTGTTGTTATTTGACATATGTTGTGTTGAAAAATAACCCTATTGCGTGTTGTCCCAAAAACTACACAGCAAACGTTTTGACATTTAATATATATGACAGTTTCCAAAGCTGTTTTAATCTTAAATTTTACCATGCCATAATATCATATTATGAAAATGTGCTCGTTTAGGTTGGCGTTGAACCTAAGGGGGTTGGACTTGGCCACCCTCTGCACAAATGACATCCTTTTTTCAGCCTGGTGAAAATTTGGTGAAATGAGCACGATGACTTAAAATGGAGATAACGTGTTCCATGCACGAAAAGTGAGAGAAATACGTTCCCTACCATGAAAGGATTACGTGAAGGAGACACGCAATAACTGGCAGTAGTTTGACATTGAAATAGCACAGTGGAAAGTATTTAAAGTAAGAGTGTGGAGGTCAGGGGGGTGGATGGGCGGATACATTTACCTTCAACTACGATGACCCGGGTTCAATTCCCAACTAATGTGAGTGAAGTTTTCATTTTCAGCAAATGTTTTTCTTATTTAACCATGACAAAAACTTTACCCTAACCAAGGTTTTAGTGGCCTAACCTCAACCAATGTTTTTTTATTTGCTTAACGTTAGCCCTAACCTTAACCAAAGTTGTTTTACATGCCTAAACGTAATCATTAGCTAACCTTTCACATGATGAATACGTGAAAATAGTGCTATTGTCACATAATCCTTTCGTGGTGGAGAAACATAATCTTTACATTGTTCATGTCCACAACACTTAATCTGTAGTTTAGTTTGTGCTCATTTCACATAATTTTGTGAGACTGTGTTGCCTGTTTTTAGAGTATACTGGAACTGAATCTTTTTGGGTATCAGGGTCGGAGGAAGGAGCAAGCCCGGCTGGCCAGAGAGGTGCATCAGACCAAGCCCTACCAGGAGCACAGCAAGGCAGAGGGCATCGCCAACATGCTGAGCCAGGCCATCACCACCCAGCACCTGGTTTACACCAGCCTGGGCTCCGCCGAGTACATGGAGTTTGTCCTTAAAAACCCCTTCAACGTACCACAGACCGTCACCATCCACAGCGACGACCCTGAGCTCAGGTAAGGCACACTAGAGGATTATCGGGCCGATTTACACCAGATTTGCCCATCCTGACGATCGAAGGCTTGGTCAGGACCGATGGTCAGCAAAGACTATTTGATAGTGTGATGGGTTTACAGATTAAATCTTATCAAATCAAATTTAATTTAATTTAATTTGTTTGTTTATTTGGAAGGGACAGTGCAAAATTAATGAACACATTGAACATGAAACAGATACAGTCACCTGAACATTATACAAGTGTAAAAAATGCCGGATTTAGCACGAGGCTAGTTTCTATCCGTAGTCCCCAAACGTAAAAACAAATAAAAATACTACCGCAAGGGTTCAGAAACAAAAGACCACAATATACAATCATTCATACACATAAATATAAGAAGAAACAAGAGATATAAAATATATAAAAATTTAAAACAATGGCTAAGCCATAATATAATGCATACTATACAATTCTGTCCAAAGTCCAGAGGAGAGTGCGAGGGCATTTATCAGTCTATATGCTGTGTGAAAAGACCATTCCTTTTACATTTACTATTCACAAGTCTTATGGCTTCTGGAATAAAACCAAACTTTCTTCTGTTTGTTTTACATGTGGGGCTTCTAAAGCACATTCCTGAAGGCATCAGTACAGAAGACTCATGGAGAACATGTGTAGGGTCGTTGATAATAGCATATGTCTTTTTGAGGACCTGTTTAGAATTTAGCTGTGCAAGGGATCTCTGTGTTTTCCCAATAATTTTAGAGCTAAGCTTAACAACACCTTGCAGTCGGTTCCTGTCCTTTTGATTATGTAGGATGTAAACCAGCAAATAAATGAAAAGGTTATAAGGTGCTTTCAATAAAAGAAGTACCGTATAACATGTTGTCAGTATTCTACTGTCGACCGCCTTTCTAACAATAACATCTGCATTCTCACTAAATCTCAGTCTATCATCAATTACAGTTCCCAGATATTTGTAGCTCTAGACAATTTCAACATTATTACCATTAATAATTGTTGTAAGACTATCAGTATGTTTTGGTGAGATAATCATCTCTTTAGTCTTGGACACGTTTAAATCCAGGAATGAACTGTCGCACCAGTCTATAAATTCTTCCAGTATGGGCCCGTGTGATTGATTTGACTGAGTGAGAAGTGACATTATAATGCTGTCGTCAGCAAATTTTACTATATGGTGATTTTTATATTTGCTGCGACAATCATCCGTATATAAAATAAAAAATAAGGGGGAAAGGACACAGTCCTGTGGTGAACCAGTGGAAGTACAGAGGGATCCAGATGATAGACCATTTATAACCACTGTTTGTGTTCTGTTGGTGAAAAAACTAATAATCCATCTAATAAGGTGCTGATCTAAATGAAAATTTTAAATGAGTGTTTCTACCAATACATGAGTTTGCATAGTTTTGAGTGCTGACGAGAAATCAACAAAAAGTAGTCTTACATAAGAGCTTGTTTGTTCTAAATGTTCATGTACAGAGTCTAAAAGAAATAACTTTGCATCGTCAACCTCTCCCAGGCCTATAGGCAAACTGGAGAGGGCTGGTCCAATTAAATCCACAATGTGTGACTTGACAATTTTCTCCAGAATCTTCATCACTAGTGAAGTCAAAGCTATGGGCCTCAGGTCATTGAGGACTTTAGGTCTGCTGATTTTAGGAATAGGAATAATCATAGAATTCTTCCAGTGATCAGGAACAATCCCAGAGTCTAATGACAGCTTGAATAATCTCTGGAACACACCACTCAATTATTCAGCACAGTATTTCAATGTCAATCCCTTTAGCTTTGTTCACTTGAACCCTTATAAAATACTTAGTCACAGAGTGGGTGGAAACTTGCAGTGACTTCCCAGGTGAGAGTGACTCCTGTAGATCCTTGAGTTGGGCACTGAAGTCATATTTCTCAAAACGGGAGAAGAGTTTGTTTAACTCATTTGGTAGAGTCTCATCTCTGATGTTCTTTATATTGATAGGTTTACAACCTATATTGGTAGTAAACTGAGCACAGATCATGTTTAAATGTATCTGCAATTTTATTCTTGTAGGCTAACCTTGCCTGTCTCACTGCTCGTTTGATCTCTTTATTTACTTGTTTTCTCTCTTCCAGTGTCCCACAGAAAAATACCCTTTTCTTTTTGTTGAGGATACTTTTAAGCTTTTCTGTTACCCATGATTTGTTATTTGGGAAGATTGTGATGTTCTTGGAAGGAATCTCTTTATCCATACAGAAGGTAATGTATATGAGGATATTATACCCACTTGCTGATTGATATCTGAGCCTGGCTCAGCAAGTCCCATCCCAGTCAGTACATTCAAAACAGCCTCTAAGGGCCTCAATGTTATTCTCTGACCAAACCTTAACAGTCTTTGTGACTGTTTCTGCTCTTTGAATGACAAAATGGAATTATGATCAGTGGTACCATAGCCTGGCAGAGAAAAAGATCTGTATGCACTGGGGAGAGAACCATAACATTTATCCAGTATCTTATTATTTTGGGTAGGTCAGTCAATATACTGATGATATGCAGGTAAAACACAATCAAACAGTCATTAAAGTCACCTGATATAAACTTAGGGGCATCAGTGGAAATCATGTCCATCTTATTTACAACGTCCTGTATACAGTAGCTTCAGTTGCATTGTTTGCATTAGCACGGGGAATAATATATACGCTAACACATAGAAAAGTTGAGGGAATTCCCTTGGTAAATAATGTGGGCGTAGTGAGATGATCAGCATTTCAATATCAGCCTCACAATGTTCCCGTACTACTACAGTCTTGCACCACCTTTGGTTGACATACAAACAGACACCACCTCCCCTCTCCTTACCGGTGGTAGTTTTGTCTCTGTCAAGTCAGATAGGTGTACCAAAGCCCTCGATGTACAAGTCCGAGTCAGTAACGTGGCTGTCAAGCCACGTTACGTGAGGGCGATGATGCACGCGTTCCTATATTCTTGTTGGTGATAAACATTTGCTTGTAGCTCATCCAGTTTACTTCACAATGAGCGTACATTCCCAAGGATAACCAGTGGCAGGGGTTTCCTTGTTGTGGTGTTTTTTAGTTGTTGCCTCAGTCCACCTTTTTTTCCTCTTTTCCTCTTTATTTGTCTGTTCATATTTCTTACCCCCGATTTAGTATTCTTGCAGAGTATCTCCAATGGTATATTCCATTCTGCGTTGATGGTACCAATCCCACAATGTTGCAGACTGAGAATAAAATCCTATCGGTCGGTGGGTTCATCTCATTATATTGTCCATTCTCCCATCCAAACAATGGGTAAAGACCCAAGATGCAAATGAGCTGGACAGTTAGGAGTAGTTTGTATGTATTCATTATCTCCGGTCTTGAACATAATATTTCAGGTCAAAAATCTTTAGTACAAATATACACTGAATATACACATGTCACGTGCTCGATATTGGCAGAACGACATCTGAGATTGCTATGGACTCGAAGAAGAAGAAATACTCTCACAACATTATAAGACAATAAAATAAAGCTTATGAAAGTTTTAAAAAAACAATAGTTGTTTGCACCCACAAGCCGCAGGTCGCCACACGAGCAGCGCCCCCAAATCTATCTGCCCCCTAGTGGCCGTTAACCACCCTAACTGACTCGCAGACTGATCTGAGCCACACCAATAATATCAAACATGTTTGATATCTACAGTACGACCCAACATCTGCAGGGTCCTGAACAACTCATGTGTAGTGTGGGGTTCACAGGCCGCCAAAAGCCAATGATTTTACAGTGAGTTGAGTGTGTTGTTTTGATTGGTGTCAGGTTGGTTCAGATGTCAGCAGCAGGATAATCTCTGTTATATTGTTAAGTTGTACAAGACGATGGGATCAAAGATGTGTGTGTGACTGTTTTATTTGTGGGTTTGTGGGTGTCTGATTCACAGTTTAACTTTTTTTATATGATGAGTGTGTGTGTAGGTGTGTGCAAGTGTGTGTTTGTGTATGTGTGTTAGGCTTGTGCCGATCGACGATCGGATCGTATATCGGCGATTGGAGGGATGATTGACGATTGGTTTTTCCTGCCCGATTCGATCGCAGTACAGCTGTCAACGTAGCAGTTAGTGCAATGTACAAAGTTTGTCAGTGAATAAATGCTCCTACTCTGTATTTAGAGATTCTGGTAGAGCGACATTTCCCCCCGTGAGCTAGAGCTTGAGATCTCAGCCCGAACCCGACGGGACCTGACCCGACCCAACGGGTTCGGGTCGGGTCTTTATTTCTCACATATTTCACGGGCTCACGTCGGGTTCGGGCTGTACAATTTGTTTAAAAATTTTTTTTTGTAGGGTTCACTTTAAGCAACTTGTGTCGTATGTCAAATGTCAATCAGACCCCTTGTAGGCAGCAGCCCCCCACCCCCTTTCCCCCTCACATCGGACCTGCCTGACCAATAAGACATCGTATAACCTGTCAGGTGTTGTTTGTCAGGTTGTTGTTTTGGATTAGAGAAACGCGAAAAATTGACTCTGCTGAGGAGGTGAAAAGGCGGCTGGCCTCAGGCGATTATAATTTAGTTTGGTTGCGCAAGACAAAAAGAGAGTAAAGTCTGAGGGTTGGAAACACTATGACAATGTGCATAAAGAATATTGAACCGGTGGAAGCCTGTCATGGCTGATGAGAGAGATCTTCTTGGCTGGTGGAAGATCAACATGCCAGTGTACCCAAAGCTAACTCACCATCAAGTAGCGTTGTAACGTTATTTACCGGTGGGACGTCCGTTTCCACCAGAGTCCATGGGAAGATGGACGGAACAGCTACTCCTCTTAGAAAGTTCTTTTCTGGTCCTTGAATTAAATCATCCGGGGAAACATGCTCATCAGACTACCTTATATCCCATTTTTTAAGGAGTAGTACTTTCCAGTAACGCATGGCTGTACAACTCTCGGTTGTATAGTGGCAGTCTGTGAAACGATTTCCCGACTGCATCCGATATGGCACATGTGCGCATATTGCAGGGATATAGTACGATACTTCAGTTTGTTGTGTTGTGTTTGTGAAATTGAAACTCTCCCCCTCACACACTAGCATAATCACGTTCCTCTTGAGCCATCTTAGTCACAGAACTTGAATGGATAGAACGGCAGTGAATCTATGGGAGGGAGGGCTACAGCGACCCCTAGCGGTTATGTAGCGCAATAGCACCGACCTGCGGTCAAAATTCACATGAATCCTAAAACGTGTACACGGTGAAAATTGCCCCCAGTAAACGTTTCACTCTGTTTTTCACACACATAGGCACATAAACAAAGAACCAATCTAGCTCCTGCAGCACCAAAATCGATTGTCCTTGACATAGATGCAGGCATAATGCTGGTGAAATGCTAAATACCCCCTTTAATCCAAACATACCTGCCATTATGGCTAATGTAGCCAGGATCACCCGTTCTTGTTTTCCATTCAGTGTTTGTTTCACTGAGTTAGCACCAATGCTAATCTCCCCCACCCATAGTCCTCTGTTATGGATTCCGCTCATGCCTGTGGTTTGGATTAACATACATCATGTTGATCAACAAAGGCTGGAGTGTGCTGTGGATGAATCATTACGGCATTAGCTCGGCCACCGGGCCTGCCAGGTCTAATTGAGGATCAGCAATCGCTACATCTGTCCTTTCGCTGGCTGGGCTCACTGGGGTTTTATTTTCTGATGAGGCAGCGTGACACTTTCTACACCAAACCGTCTGCCGCCTCTTCCGAGAGCCAAGGGATGTGTAAATAAACAACAAACCTCCTCCATTTTATGCCTTTTTACCATGGCACCGTGGTTTTCAAGAGCCAAATTCAGGTCTGTCAGTCAGAATGAGACACTTCACTCAACACTGGGACCAGGGTGGGAAATTAAAAAAATCTTTGCCGTAATCCACTGAAGCAATAATATTTCCAATGCAACTCATAGTGACAGAGAATTTTGACTTTCCCTGCTCACACAGCCTTACCCACAGAGCCTACAAGTACCAGTTTGCATTGCATGCTAGCTTCTCAAGGCCAGTCCCATGATCCGCCCCCAACTACCTGGCTTGCAGAGGTGGGTGTGTCTACTAGAGGTGGGCGATATGGCATATCACAATCTTTTCAGGCAGTATCACAATCCACGATATGGATCACAATTTCCAGGTGTTGTTCATATCTACTGGTTTTTCTGGTAATGTCATTTGAAAAATGTTAAGTACAAGAAATCAGTGGAAATGCCTGTTTTTTGCCTGAGGTTCAGTGCAGTTACTTTAACATTTTGAAAATTTAAGGGCAGGAATCACACTTACGTTTTTTGACACTTTATTTGGAACACTCACCTAAACTTGTAAAGCGTGTTTTCACCTATTTTGCGACTGATGTAAAACTGCTTGACGTTATAGTGCCAATGAAGAATGACCCTGTTTTGTCCGCCTTGTTTGGGTACCATCTGCAAACTGAGCAAAACATCTCTGGCATGGAGGGATCAAACTTTACCCAATAAAACTGTCTTCCATAAGGGAAGAAAGTTTCTCCCTTGCTTCTTTTTATAACACTATGATAACACTATATGCTCACGTTATAAAGTCTACTCCTTTTTCACTGACATTTTGAATTACGCTTCATTGAGGAGACGATTTGTCAACAGACTATGTGATTGGTTTGATCAGGGTTTCTGGGCATTGCACACATTCAAAAAGGAATCTTAATTATCAACTTTTAAACCATTGGCTCCAAAAGGCTTTTCTTTCTGTGCACTGTAAACCAATGATCCATGGACTAGACTCGTTAATGTGGGCGGAGCCAAAGTTGTAGAAACTTTTTCGGCGTATGCGCTGGGTGAGCAGCTTTTGTTGGAATGAATGGGCCGCCATTTTTCTATACCTCATCCATTATATAATACATCCATGATTCAAGTAGGTAATTTAATGTACCAAACATCAACAAGTGGATAACTCGCACATCCCAAAAAAGTTAGTGCAGGTGCGTCAGAGAAAAGCAATAGTTTCAACAATGAAAATATGCTACTTGCAATGCAACACTTTTTTATTATGACAAAGTAACTAATCGGATTAGTCTTACGAAGATCCAGTTGGACCGAAACGTTACTTTGTAATAATATTTTTTTTTTACTAAACATCAAAACCACCCCACGACAAGTAGACAGTGTTGCCAACTTAGCGACTTTGTCGCTATATTTAGCGAGTTTTCAGACCCCTCTAGCGACTCTTTTTCAAAAAAGCGACTAGCGACAAATCTAGCGACTTTCTGGTGTTATTGGAGACTTTTGGCGACTCTGACGAGAAAGCACGTATCGTATCTCAAAGCACCTACAGCCAGTCCTCGCGCTGCGCGCAGCAGAGAGCAAAAGATGTTCACCCCTCCGTCTCCAGACTGCAAATGAATCGCGCATGCGCGAAGCCGCCGCTGGCTGTTCCCGCCTCACTCTCTGCAGCATTTGACTCACACAGCCTCAGTCACTTACTCGCGGCTCGCCTCGTCCACTGTTCATGTTTTAATATGACTTGTTGGAGGCTCCTACGTTGGCCATAACGTTATGAGAAAAAAAAACGAACTAACTCCGCCAGAGTGTCTCTTTTGGGTTGGAATTGTGACAGAAG
>OMLI01053679.1:1388-13303 GCA_900302605.1 Rondeletia loricata
CGATGATGTTTGTCATAGAGCATTTCCTTTTCTAATGAGAAAGTTCCTCTCTCTGCATGTGTATCTGTGTGTATATATGTGTGTGTGTGTGTGTGTGTGTGTGTGTGTGTGTGCGTGGGTGCGTGTGTGCGTGTGTGCGTGCCTGTCACTGCACCTACTGACCTGTCTGTCATGTATCTGTGCTGCTGTTAGCTGGTATGCGGATATCCTCGTCAGACTGGCAGCTCTTAAACTAAGCCTCACAGGTTGCTGCTTGCCTGCCAGTGTTTTCTGTCTGAAACAACAATGTAACACAACTCATATTGTTTATAGTCATATTTTCCACAATATGCCTCTTATTGATTCTTGATTGAATTCTCTGCTGTTACTAGCCCCTGAAGGTTGCAGTCCAATTTTCTATCGTTGTTGTTGTGTGATATGATATCGAAGTTGCCATGGTAACTATTTGCGTTTCCAAAGTGTTGGCAGTATGGCAGAATCCTACTTTTTTTTTTTCTCACACTTTGGCATCTTATGTTGTGCAGTAATGGAGCTACAGATGATTGATTCATTCTTTACCTTTCTGGCCTCTTGCAAACACCTTGCCCTACTGCCAATCCACTTGAAAGTGTGTGTGTGTGTGTGGGTGTGTGCTGCTCATTTGTTAATTGATCCAGCCAGTTGAAGCCACCAACAGAATGGCAGGGTTTCTAAGCCTGAGGAGCTGTGATCAGGGATGAGTATCTGTAATCGGCTTAACAGGCCTGCTGGGACCTGACAGGATGCTTTGGCCTGCTTCTCTGTTCCTGAGGCACAAGATCAGCAGGTTGCACACGGGAAAGAGACCTGGGCTTCATGGGCACACAGGGATGAGGTTGTCAGGCATTGTAGAGGCATTAATTGCCCAGGATTGAGATTTTAAAAGTTCTTCTCACTTTCTTGGGTTTTGCTACACACACACACACACACACACACACACAGAGCTCCTGTTTTTTATGATGGCAACAAACGGGTTAGAAATGGCCTGTGGACTGTGGACATTGTCTTGGGTCACAAGATGGTTAAAACATTTTATTGAACGGTAAAGTTCATAATTTGTCACTGTCTATTAGTCCACTAGTATAGACAACAGAATCGATAAGAAGCGAGATATTTGGGCAGGGAGGGGTGCGTTTGATGCTGCTAACAAGGTCCATAGGATTGATCGTGCAAAGGATCGGGCTTGTGTTGCCCTTCAGGCATTCAGGCATTAATTTATTACTGTATGACTTCACTAATACAGCAGATGTCAAAGTCAGTGTCTGTCACAGTAATCTATCAATTACACAGTTTGCCAGTGATGCTCTTAACATTCTTTGTTTTTCGCAGACTATGAACTACATATTGTTTTTGTCTCCTGCATAGATAAATACAGTATTCTCTGGAGGAACGGCCTGCTTTGCTGCTCTTGTTTCTGTCCCCTTTTGTTCCTTTTTGCAGTTGAAGTCCAAACTGTCGCACTCACTTCAGTGTCATCTGTGTGTAGCAGTTTGCATTGTGCATACCGTCTATTGAGATGGAGACCACTCCAAAGCCCTTTAGTGAGAACAGAAAGACAGGCATAAAGACTAGCACTGAAGTTTGCACTGAAGCCACTCTAATTTCACCTACCAAGCATTTTCTAATAGATGAGTTACTCTAGCAGGTCAGCTTTCAAAAGTGTGCACAGCAGGAGTGTGGACTGAGGGGGGAAAAGAAAACCTTCTGATGTGCTGTGAGTATTGCACTTACAGTAGGTGTGTAGCCCCTGCTCTGTCACAAATGTCCAATACATGGCTGTTCTTTGTACTTATTTTCAAAATGCTTCATTATATTATTAATGGATGCAATGATTATGCATTGGTAGGACAATATTTACCATAATTCATTCATTTCTCTATGACGGTCATGCACCATTTTTTATGACGCTTTATGACGATTTCGTGAATAGACAGTACCAAAATACGATGGGATCACCCGTCTAACATTGATTGAAATTCTCATCTCTACTCATTGCAGTCCTTGTTTTCTGTTTTCTACACTTGAGGCAGCATAGATAATGTCACATTAGAAATGGCTTTCAAAAAACAGGCGTTGACTGACAGAGGTACATGGCACAAACAATCAATGATTTTGAAAATGTACTAACATAACTTTGGTTTCATGAAAATAAGTTTCTTGGACAGGTGAATGCAGTCAATATCAGCCAATATGATAGCATATATTTTCACTAGGCAACAAGTAAATAACTTCGTCATAGCTAATATGTTAGACCTGAGACTAAGGGGCTTTGGACTCTGTGTGTCTCATTTCTCTGTAGGTCTCACACTGTCTTTCCACCAGGTCTCTCTTTATGTATGTGTCCTTCGCTCAATCTAGTTCTTTGTGTTCCTTTTCTTGACAATGCACTGCATATTCAGAAGAGGCAGCATGTAGGTATATGAAAATGACGCACACTCACTAGTTGCATGACCCTCCTTATCTCCTCCCTTTTGGTTATCTCCTTTTCTACTCCGTTCTGTGTGGAGACTTTACACTTTCTTTGATATTTAGTTGTAGAAATCACATTGCCTGATGTTAAGACTAATCAAAGAAAGAAAGGGTATATATGTTTGATCTCCACGACACATCAGCGCTTACAAGCTTGAAGAATCAGAATTTAATTTCCTTAGCAATCACTTTGATTGCATTCCCATTTGAAGCACTTTGTCTCCCATTTGTCTCTCATTTACTTTTTTCTTACTTGTCATTACTTGTTATTGTTCTATAATTTATGTTTCCTGATGTACCAAGAACAAAGTTCCATCATGTTCTCCACTGTCCTAGTTACCAATCACTTGTCCTATATGTTTGTGCGTCTTGTGTTGCTGCATGAGCTCTGCACGCTGGGGTGTCTCCCTCTCCCTCTCTCTCTCTCTCTCTCTCTCTCTCTCTCTCTCTCTCTCTGCCTGTCTCTCTCTCTCTCTCTCTCTCTCTCTCTCTCTCTCTCTCTCTCTCTCTCTCTCTGTGCAGGGGATGTGCTGTTCCAGATGGCTGAAGTCCACAGACAGATCCAAGTGCAGCTAGAGGAGATGGTTGGTATTCCAAACTCAAAGTGTTCATAGCTTTGCAGTTTTACAGTAAGAATACTATAGCATTCTAGTGCATGACACTCAGGCTGTGTGCAAGGTCTTATAATGCAATATAATAATAACAGTAATAACAATAATAATAAACTGCGTATATCACACTTATCTAAAAAAAAAATGCTTTAAAATGCTTCATGTAAAAATAGAATAAATAGCACAACATATCGCTGTTGTCGTGGGGAAACCTTATAACTATAATTTTGTTGATTTTCTTCTTTTTTTCATTTCAGTTGAAGGATTACACAATCCCCTATGAGTTGAGTAAATTGTCCGACCTCTTGGGCTTATGAAAGCCTTTTAAAACACATCGGTCAAAAATGCATTGTCATCAAGTTCCCAGAAAGTAGACATTTTGGAGATGCAAGGTTTTCGCCCGACAGCGACGATATGGAATACATTTAATAAAACAAGGACCCAAAGGAAATATAGATGATGGGAACAAATAAAAACGATAAAAGACAGATTAAGATAAGTCATTACATAAAACCAAGTCTATAGAAATGAGTGTTAGCAGAGCAGCGATTTAAAAGATGATACTGATTTTGATAGTCAGTGCCTCGGGCAGGTTGTTTCACAATCTAGTGGATCAATATTGTGTCAAATAGCACTGAATCAGTAACAATGACTGTGATCTGAATGCTGAGAGAGGCTTCACAGGCCAGGGCTATGTTGATGACACATCGATTCAGCTCTTGTAAATGTGAATTTATACATATATTTTAATGGTTTATTGGTCTGTTTCATTCAACTTGATGTGGAAGAGTTCCCCTCTGTATCTACATGCGTATCTACCAACCTGCTGTATTTTGCAGTTGACCTAACTACCTGTAGCATGTTGATTAACCATTGTTATTGATTTTGTTGTTGTTGTTGGTTTTGTTTCTCCCCAGTTGAAATCCTTTCACAACGAGCTGCTTTCTGAGCTGGAGAAGAAGGTGGAGCTGGATGCTCGTTATCTGACTGTGAGTATCTGATTGGCTCTCTCTCACGAAGCCTCAGGACCGCCCCCATCCAATAAGCTTATTGCACATTTGAGCACATTTAAGTGGGTTCTACTAACTTACATTAAGTCTGTTAAGGTTGTATTTGTCTAACATGGAGATGGAAGTGAAACTCCGTCATAAATACTCCAAAAATACTGTCCAAAGCGACTTACAATAAGTACATTTTGTCAACCGTATATCACCGTCTTCATCAGCTAAGCCTTCAATAGGAATAAGTAGCATTCGTACAATGTTTTTTAGAAATGTTTTAGTTTTTAAAGAGCAGAAGGGGAAGGAGATCCTTACATGATAGGTCAGAAATACTACAATTAAAGGATGTGTCTGTGAAAAGAGACACTTTGAAATGACATCACTTTATATTTTCATGTCTATTCACCCATCAAAGGCAGGATGATTATAACAAAACTCCTTCCTGGAGTGTGTGTGTGTGTGTGTGTGCGTGTGCGTGTGCGTGTGCGCGTGCGCGTGCGCGTGCGTGCTGTGGAGCTGGTGTATGTGTGATATCTTTAGAATGAGTGGGAAGCAGCCTCAGTGTGGAGCAGCACTGCTGTGCGTTGGTTTGGGGGATGGGGTGGTGTTGCCGTTATTGTATTGTATGGTTGGAAAGAGCTGTTTCAATTTACTGCCACACACACACACATACATACAGCATTGCTTTCTGAGTTAAATGGACAAAGGACTATTTATAAGTCACCCAGGATCCGGGCCCATTACACATGTGATTTGAGTTTGAGGTTCACACAGTATCGTCGCCTTCTGGTCCTCTAGTGCAGCGGTCTCCAACCATGTGCCATGGAGGGCTAAGAGTATGCAGGTTTTCATTCCAACAAAACACCACACCACCCTGGTTTCACTAATAAGTACAGGTTCAACCAGAGAGGGGGGACTAATTCATGAAATCAGTTGGTGTCATGTTTGGTTTGAAATAAAACCTGCAGACTCTTGGGCCTCAGTGGCACATGAATGGAGATTATGTTCTAGTGTACCTTGAAATATCTTGATTCTGTACACATTCTCTTTTCATGACCATCAGACTTGGATTTACTGTCACAAAGAGAAGGCCTGTAGTATTTGTTGCACTCCCACGTGCTATAGACAATGTTCTGGGAACTGTTATGAAAAATGCATTGCAGAATGCCCATGACTGACACATATCTATTTGCTATCTAAATTGATCAAAGATCAGGAAAAGTTTGATCCTACCCTAATTTATCTGCATGTTTTGTTAAACAAGCCTGTTACCCGCAACATTAGTTTCGGATGGTGTCAATACATTTTATCCCTGAGGTATTAACATCCATTACTTTTAATTAATTTTCTACAGAATTGCAGCAGCGATAATAGCAATCATTTTGCGTCACAGTTTGTGAATTAATCATGTGCAGTGTTCAAAAAGACACAAAGAGAAGCTTGTCGTTTTCCCAATGGTGCATCTGTCCCTGTTCTCTCTCTCTTTCTCTCTTTCTCTCATCTCCCCAGTCTGTCTGACAAATGACTGCTTACCCAGGGTTTTACAGCACTCCTCAATCATTCACCGATGTCAGGACTTGGGCACACTCCTGAAATGCAAAGTGTCTGAAATGGCCAAACTGCACATAGATTACCAATGAAGAGGACCATTTCTCATACAGTAGATGACCATTTAGAGACAAAGGTCACATTCTCCCAAGTGTGCCAGAGTTCTTCTAAGGTCCATACTGTTTGAAATCACAATTAATCACACTAATGATATGTCTTCAACAGTAGCCTGTGATTTAGAGCTGTGGATATGGGAACTGGCAAAAACATCCACAGGCTTTTGGTGTGTTAATTAGGAGGAACATACTAGCTCAATGAGATGGATGCTAAGGATATTCGATGTTTGCCTAATATAACCCTGCAAACTAAAGCCCAACTTTTCACAAGACTTCATTGTGTCTTCTCTCACCATTACGATCATCTATGCGCTGGGGCTTTCCCTCTGGGGATTCTCCGTCTCTGGGAATTAAATTGCAGATATGAATAGTGCAGCGGCCCATATCGGTTCCACTTCCTTAACTCAGAGATGAGGAGGACATGAGAGGATGAGTCATTTTCTGTTATTGGGTTATAAGGACAGCATCTGTGCAGTGGCATGTTTCACCCATTTTGTGTGGAAAAACATTGACCAAATCAGTGTTTCTGAGAAGATCCTGACTTGGAAAATGTATCGACAGTAGATGAAGGTGAAATGTAAACCTTTGTCAGTCAATGATTGAGGGAATTTAACGTTGTTCATAGAAATTGGGATTGGTGAACACTCTGAAATAGTTGCTCTGAGATGTCCAGTCCGGCTCAAACCTACTAATACCAGCCTTCTCTACCATTAGATCCAAAGCAGCATGTGCCATACATAACCTTAGCTCTCCAGTGACAACAATGGCTCCACCTCTGCTCCCTTCTAGCCAAAGGCCATCTATGTTTGAGAGGATAAATCACTCGGTAGTTAAGAAATTGGCCTATCTTACAGACTGCAAATGTGGGTGTTAACCCTCGTGCATGTGCTCTGCTCCACCAATTTTGCCTCACACAGAGATGGCATTAGCATTGTCACACCAAACACTGTTACCATAGTAACTGAGCCGGTACAGCCCTGAAACAAAGTTGCTTTTCTCCAAAAAAACAAAATCATCACTGGATGTTGCCATGTCTAATTTGGATAAAGTAAACCACAGATGTTTTTAATGGAAGATATCTGCAACAGAAGGCCATATGTTGAAACTCTTTGCAAATGCATTGAGAGCAGACTCTGGTCCACTGCGTTTCGAGATGACATTTGTGAGTGAGAGTTCTTTGCTTCTTCTACCTCTCTGCCTCTTTCTCTTGGGGTTTTTTACTGAGTGACTCTATGAGTGGTTCTATGAGAGGTCAAATTTTTTGTCTGTGCATTTTCTATCGCCCCACACAGGCTGCACTGAAGAAATACCAGATGGAACACAAGAGCAAAGGGGAGAGTCTGGAGAAGTGCCAGGCCGAGCTGAAGAAGCTGCGCAGGAAGAGCCAGGGCAGCAAGAACCCCTCCAAGTACGGAGAGAAGGAGATGCAGGTGAGACACTACCTGGGTTTTTGCACAGAGCCTAATATTCCCTCAATAATCAGAATACTAGAACAGTCTGAATAAAAATGCTTCACATAACCACCAAAAATTGAATAAAGTAGTCCATTCAGAAAAAAAAATTGTTCTGTATGAAAGGGGTGGAATACAACTTTAATAATCCATTCAGAAGTTGAATGGTTGGGGCTAAAAGCCATGTAAATGCTTAAACCTTAAACCGGCTAAAATTCTCAATACTTGCTATTTCGGAGTAACTAAAGCATTCTTCTCTACATTTATTCTGATTACATGTAACACACCGTTTCAGATCACTTTGTCATTCGGACAGATTAAATATTCTGTATGTAACGTAGCCACTGTACACTGCCACAGTGAAGGACGCTACAGAGGGACATGGGGTCAGCAGAACGGCTTCTTGGGGTTTGGAGTGTTTGGCTTCCTGGAAATTAACAGCGATTTTTGCCCATGATAGTCGATTCAATCTGCTGTATGTCTCTGAAATTGACAGTGAATCTCTCACACTTTGGCAAGACCCAGAAATCAAAAGCACAAATGGTTGGAAATGCCACTTAAAAACCCTTGTTTGAGCATATGCCTACCATTATACAACTATTAAACAGAACAAGTTTATTAAGTGCTGTACAGAGCAGCAAAAGAGCGTACAATCTTAATCAAAACAAGAAAATGACAAAATCACCAAAACAACATGGAGAAAATATGTACGCTCAGTGAGAATCACTGCTTTTTTTATAATTAGAACCATTTATGCATTTGGGTAACTATTGGATTGGAGAGTTGGAGTCTTGCTGTGGAATAATGAGCGTATTCTTCATAAAGTAGATTGACTGCACAAAACAGCAACAATGGGGGTGGACACAGTGGCGACGATGTGCTCTGAGTGGGAAGGCAAATAATGGAGGCTTGGGTATGAGCTGTACCTCCTTGCCAAGCTTAAATACACACACACACACAGCACGCACAAAGACACACACACACACACGCCTGCAAACAGTCACACCATCTCAGTGTTAACCTCCTGCTGTTTGGAGGCCCAGTTTCCACTATGGCATTGTTCGCAAGACATTTATTTGTTTCGGTTTGGAGTCTGTGTTACTGAGAGAAAAATGACAGAAAACGGCACCAGGTGTCGTGCCTGGCCCGGCTGGAGACTGCTGTTCCTGGGCTGGGATGGATGGGAGGCCGGAAGTCTGGATGCCTGGAGTGCTGGAAGTGAAAAGATCACTTTAGCCAACAGGTCAATGCTTGTACGATAATTACTGAGCCGGTGTTGATCTTGCTGTGAGGTGTGGCCAGCCATGACAGAATCATTGTAGAAGATCGATAGCTGGACCAGCAGCATGTTCCTTCTGCCGCTCAGGGATTCAGGGTTTTGTAGAGTTCACTGGGCGTGAAAAACTGGCCCTTATCCTGCTGCCACAGGCTTTAGAAAAAAGCACCTCCTCTCTCCCAGGGCTCAGATTTTACACACGCACACACACACACACACACACACACACACACACACACACACACACACACACACACACACACACACACACACACACACACACACACACACACATTCCTCTGTGCTTTCTTGTCTGGGATGGTGTGGCAGTGTTGGATTGATCTGACCCGTGTGTCATATTGTGTTTGTTCCACTGTGTCAGGGTTGCCACGGGGAGATGCAGTTTGAAGTGTCATTTTCCTGCGTCTAAGTTGGCAGTGTGTGCAGCAGTCTCGGTTTTGCGTGGAGCAGGGCTTTGGGGTGTTTGAGTGAACTAGGCAAACTTTCCTCAGGAGAAGAGAGGAACAGACGAGGGTGGCGTGTTGTTGCATGTACCCATCTGTCTGAAGACTGCTCCATGTGTTGGATAAGCAGACCTCTGGATTTGATGAGGAACATCAAAAAGCAGGAATGCAGGAATCCTCCTTTGCAGATGAATAGGAGTTTATGTCCAAAAGAGAAGCATGAAATCATATTAGAAAACTTAGTTTTAGCTCAAATTGTATTCAGTAGGTTAGTGTTTGGTTAATTAAGCCTATAGACATACTGTATTACCCTGCACTGTTACTCTGAGTCTGTATGACTGATCAATTGGGCCCATCTGCACAGAGGGACCAGCTCATCAGGCCCTGGACTCATAACGTACGGTACCTTAGCAGGGAAAAGGCAATCTCCCTTTCTCATTTTCAGCCTGCTCACTGATCATATCACGGCTGTGGGCGTGTGAGAGAAAAGTCAACTCATTTGTGCTGGAGACCCGTGGGGAGGACAGCACACAGAGGGGGAGAGAGCCCTGCACTCCCACAAGACCTACGCTTCATATTGAGAACCGGCGACCTAGATAGGCTTAGATTGTGACGGGCTACACAGAGAAAGGATGTCTGAGCGTAGTCTGGCAGCGGACACCGATGGCGGCTGCATTCCCTTCATTTAATCGCTGTCTCTCTCGCTCTCTCTTCTCTCTCTCTCTTCTCTCTCTCTAAAATGCAAATTAGCTCATTATGTAGTTCAGTGGAGTGGACAAAGGTACTGTAGGATGCAGGGAAATGCTGTTGAATCCCCATAGGAATGAAAAGGAATATAAACAGCTTTGTTATTGTGAGTCCTCTGCTTCGCCCTCTAAAGAATCCCTCCTTCCCTTCCCAGCGCTTTTAATTACTGGAAACTCTATTAGTGTACAGTGCAATAGCGAACAGAACTTCACACAGTCAGTGGTACTCCTGGTTAGGATATTACACTACTGGTGTAGTGGGATGTTGTCCCAGATACATCAGCATTTAGAGTCAGAACACGATAGTCGCCTAATATTTCAGCACTTATCTTCCTCAGTTGTGCGCTGGCGCTTGGAGGTTATAGCAGCAAGACAGGAAGTCCAACATTGAAATAGATGTGTAGAAGGTTTTCATTTATTTATTCATAAACCTGGTGGCAAAACAAGTTTCCCTTTCACTGTCATTCTTGCAATGATGTAACCCGAGGTAGTTCTGATATAATAGTGGTTGGTGTCTGCCTGGGCTTTTCCCACAACCTCAATTGTCTTGGGTTACGCTGGTGACCTTTTGAATGGTGTGAGAATTGGGCCATGTGGATTTGACAAGAGGAGAGGACAGACTGGTTGAGCAGCTCCTATTAGCTCTGCTTAGAAGTCTTAGAGGGTTCGGCAGACATTGAGTCACAGGCTGGAGCAAATGCCAGGGTCACTCAGAGAGAGAGAGAGAGAGAGAGAGAGAGAGGGGAGAGAGCGAGAGGGAGAGAGAGAGAGGGGAGAGAGAGAGAAGGGAGAGAGAGAGAACCTTTTAATTGGATGTTATGTGGCTTACTTGATGTGATCGAGGACCCACAATGGTATTAGCTGGAGTGTCCAGTGGTGTGTGTAGGTTTGCTCACCATGGCATCTCTCTCTCTATCTATCTCTCTCTCTCTATCTTTCTCTCTCCCTCTCCCCTTTTTCATTTCTCTCTCTGCAGTATAAAGTATGACTCATACCAAAACAAAATCTCTATCTTTAACTTTTTAGCCGGGCATCGCGAGATGCAGCGGCTCGACATCTTTGAAAGCCTCGAGAGTGTCTGTCCGGCCATTGTTGAACTGCACATGCGCGAGGAAAAAGAGATGGCGAGAGAGAGAGAGAATGAGAGAGAGAGCGACAGAGAGAGATTAACTGAGCATGCGCGAGGAAAAAGAGAGGGAGAGAGAGAGAGAGAGAGAAAGAGAGAGCGACAGAGAGAGAGAGAGTGAGAGAGAGAGCGAGGAAGGAAAACTGAACAAACAACACAAAATCCGGCTGCTAAAGCACAGGCTGCTTGAAGACGCTCCGCTTCTGAAACGCTCTATTTTTAGTGTGTTTTGGGGTAAACTGATGAAGCTGAATCGACACAGAGAGAGGAAAAAGAGAGAGAGAGGGAGAGAGAGAGAGAGAGAGAGGGAGAGAGAGCGAGTCCGTGAGCATGCGCAGTGGCGTGTAAACACAGAATCGAAACTTAGGAGTAGGGTAAGGATGCAGCATGGAGCCTCTCGCCTGCCTCTCGTTAACAGCTGAATCCATTGAATTTCTTGTGCATTTCTCCACTGCTTATGTCATGACTGAAGAACCCGATCATGGTGTATTCTACGTGATACGCAGGGCTATGCTGTATACCCACTAAGAAAGCTCCAGGATTTCCGTATACCCACTTAAAAATACACAACGATACGTAACAACATAGTTTTGAGACAGAACTTGTTTTTAGGCTCTATATTTTTGAAAGCCTCGAGACTGTCTGTCCGGTCATTGTTGAACTGCGCATGCTCGATTAGATTCGTTAAGCTACCTCAAGTAACAAGAAAATAAGAGTTCCGGTTAAAGTGTTTAGCCGTCAAAATAAAAGCCCGGAAATGTCAATAACATTCGTTTTGTAGCCTTCAAAATAAAAGCTAGAAAGTTTCAAAGTGTAGAAATCTCTCTATCTTTCTCCCTCTCTCACCTCAGACGCTCGTAGTCTCATCAGGTGCGCATTAATGAAATTCAGCTTGAAGACGCTCTGCTTCTGAAACGCTCTATTTTTAGTGGGTTTTGGGGTAAACTGATGAAGCTGAATCGACACAGAGAGAGGAAAGAGAGAGAGAGAGAGAACGAGAGAGTGAGCGCGCGCGCGCTTCAAACTTATTTCAGTTCAATCTAGATTTGTTTCATACAGAATAATATATAGATTAGAAACCATATAACT
>OMLI01053683.1:3581-15979 GCA_900302605.1 Rondeletia loricata
CCGAAACAAATAAACACAGATATTCTGGCTGTAATAATGCCACAAAATCTTGGACTGGGCCTGAAATTGAGTCACCAACTAGCTGGTGAGAGAATGTGAGGTTTCAAAGCTGAGGAGGTAAAGGTGAAACTGAGGGCTGGTGGGTGTAGGAACCAGATGAAGCCTGCGAGCCACTGGCTGCCCATCACTGCTCTAATGGCATTACTAACTGCAATGGCATGCATACGGTTGAGAACTGAAAAGATTTATAATACTTCACACTTCCAGCTGGAACAATGACAGTTTCTTTGTTTTCTTCTTAAATAGCCCAAGAAGAGCGTCTACACCTCAATCAACATCAGCAACTAGCAACCAGCCAACAGTTTCCATGGGTTGCCGTCAGTGAGGAAAAGATGTGGAGCTCAACTTGGGGGAAATGTTGCCTGTCAGCAGCCAATCACATTCCCAATTGTTGCAACACCACTGGCAAAGTGATTGCTTGCTGTCTGAATGCTGTTAATGCCTTGACAATTTGTTATTTTGTTAGGTGATTGTGACTCTGGGCTTAATCCTTTACTGGACTGCTCGTCTACTAGACTATGCCATCTATTGTCTGCCAAGGCAATTCAATCTTGTATGGAAGAGGTTGCCGTCTCAAATCCCTGATGTTTTTGCCTCAACCTCCTTTTGCTTTTATCACACCTTTGCCCACACTGATCAATTCCTGATATAAAAATAGGCTCCCTTCATCTGTGCATGTGATACTGTTGTTATAACTGATCCCGCACAGGTCACAATGAACTTAGATGTTGATGGGGGTGACAGCCCACCATGGCGCCCCAGTGCATGTATGCTGCTGAGGACTGTGTGTCCCATCAAACGGCCTTTTTTTAATAGCTATTAACTAGACTCCAGATGTTTCAGCATCTGTTCTTTGTGAGACTTTGAAGGCATACATCAGAGGAGAAATAATTTCATATACTGGTTATAAGAAAAATATTAGGCTCAAGAAAGCTATCTGAGCAAAAACAGCTAATCACTCTGCTGAACAACTTCTATTTAGCTTTATTCACCCAGGTCAGGTGAATGAAGGTTATGTTGACTGAGAGCGACACTTGGTCTTATTCAGTAATACCCAGCAACACACTCACACCTCAAACTTACACACTCACACCTGGGAGTGGATTTTTACTGTTGGGAACTGCACAGACTGCTGGACAGCTGGGATTTACTGCCTTGCTCAAGGGCATATCAACTGTGGTTGTTGAGAGGGGAGATTGTTCATTCACTTGCCTTGCCCAGATCGTAAATGATCATATAATCTGCTCTCATGCCAGGCAACTAGATGGATCTGAGTAAGTGTGAGACGTTCCCTTTAGATTTAGCAGCACACGGACATCATCTAAATGATCTTATCTTTAAGAGAACACTGGTACCTAATCTTCAGCTGCATGCCTCAACTGTTAAGATGAATATCCTACTAAAATGTTTCTTTTCCCCCCCAATGCATTTATTGTCTATCCTCCTGCTACACTACGTGAGTGTTATTGTTGGGACAACCGGGACTTCCATCTCCTTATCTGGCAGATGGAGCAGTGTTCATTTTCTCAATTTGTTCTCTTATTTTCTCATGTGAGCCAAACTAGACAGCATGAACTTCAAATAACAACAATTATTTGACATTTTCATCGGCAGAAATGCAATGAAATCAACTTTATATAGACATGCTGACATTAAATATGCTGAAACCAGTTACAAAACCACGTGTTACATAAAATATTTGGGATTCATTTTTCACATTTGGTCAGGAAGCATAAGCTGCTTTCCCTTACTTTCTTAGTCTCCCTCGCATCCTCCCAGCACTCACATACACTGTAGGATACTAGCAAGCCCCTCCCTTGTGCACAGAGATTCTGAAAAATGAGAGACTTGTAGTATTACAGCTTAGTTTTATCTACAATTATTTACTTGAGATCAGGTGTATATATAAATTCCCTCAATTTTCCATGTAAAAGCAAGGCCTAGCCTTAATTGATCCACTTGCATTTGTTTCCGTAAAAGTGACTAGTAGTGGCTGGAGACAAGACAACAACAACAAAAAAGGATAACAATGTGAATTACATGGGTATGACAAAAACTAGGCAAGATGAAAATGTCTTGAGATTTTGTTGACAAAAGCTAAACAAAAACTGGATGAAAATTAAGATAAAAACTAAGAAACATTTTAATAAATAGACAAAAACCAAATCACCAGGATGGGGTATTCTTTCCATGGTCAAACTGTGGCATTAAAACTTTTAGGTCTAGGTCTAGGCTATGCATGGAAAACACCTTTGCATCTTTCCACGAGCACTCAGGGAAGTTCTCTCTTGGCAGGTACTTATGGATTCATACTTTTGTCCATGTTGTGACTATGAGCTAGTTCCCCAAACTTTCTGAGGCCACACCTATTGGTTTCTTAACAGAACCTTCACCCTCCATTACGTCACAATCTCTTATGAGAAAATGCACTCTCTGCATCACATATCTGTTTAACACTAGAGGCCGTCTAAGAGGAGGACTTAAGCCAAACATTACCCAATTTTGCATTGGGCGCACACGTCATCAAGGTCAATTTGGCTAGACATTGACCGACCCAGTGAAAACTACTGAGATCCCTTCGCTGGACCAGAGCTGACCCCATTTGTGACAGATGCAGCTATACCCTGCCTCTCCTCAGTCTCTCTTCCTCACATAACGTGGCCTTGTCCATCCTTGCAAGCTAGTTGGCTATTCTTTAAAACTGTGTCTAGAGCAGCTGAGATGCCAAGTGAGCCTGCTGCCCCACACCCCTCCGCCCCTCCCGAAACATAATGCTGAAGAGCTCAGTGCTCTCAGTCTCCCTCTCTAGGGATCAGACAGTAAGGGATCTACTGCCAAATTAAATTAGGTGGGGAAAGCGTTCTTTGCATGCTGAGAGGCCACACCACCCATCTTTTTCAGAATACAGCTCTACGACTATGCTGATTTCGTTAGTCCAACCAGAGGTTACATATTTCATTGCAAATGACTCTGATATACCGATACTATATGATAGCCAAGCCTGTGTGTTTCCTGTGTGGCATGTCTGATATGTATGTTTGTTTGTTGCCTTACCTGTGTTTTTCTTTTCATATTCAGTTACTCTTGACTGTATACCTGCATATCACATCAAATCTCGTTGATGCTTATGAAGTGCCTTTGATGTTGACTTGTGTGAAAAATCCAATAAACAATGTTTAGGTCTATAAAAAAATTCTTCAAAGGAAATGTCTCAATAGCTAACAAGTGCGGCCGCTACGTCCAAATGCCACATGCTCCTGTTTCTCCAACTATGTAAACTGTGGGATGTGTAATCAGAGTTGTTTAATGCAGACATCTGGCAAGGACAGCATCACAGCCCTGTTAAATATTTACAGCTGGGCCACAGTATTTCACCTCATGAAGCATCACCATCTGGGTTGAATACCAGGCCCATCTCACACTGGTTTAACCGGGGAAACCACTACTATCTAAAATAAGCTTAGCAAAAGACATAGTAGTAGTTAGTAGAAAATGTTAAAAGAAGCAAACACCAATGCTGAAAACCCATATCTCTGGGATATTTGGTGAAGAGAAATCACTGCATCCTAAATGACTCCTAACTCCATGGAGTGACTATCAAGTCCAACCGCAGGATTGAACACAACTGGGTCTCGAGTCCGGCCAATGCCCCACATAGAGGATTATATGACATATGAGCTAATTGAGCAAGCGATGCAAAGTTGAGACCTACACTTGGTCCCTTTGTACTGCTGAAATTAGGGAGGGGGGCAGTTGCCAAAGCCACAGACAACACAATGAACATTCAATCAGCCCGCTGCCAGAAAAGAAAACACATGTGAGACGAGGCTGGCTCAGCTCCAAGTACCAAGTCTGCCCATCTAAGTCCTGATGAATTTACATCAGCCCTTGGGCTTTGCACCTGCTGGTGATCCAGTTAAGTTTCCGTCCACCTGCTCCAGCACACTGACTGACCCCTCTCTGTGAAGCCCGCTGGGCACCGAGCCTAAGTGTGGTGCATCTCCCTCTCTCTCTCTCTGTGTTTGGGCTCTAGAAACAAGACAAACGGGGTTAAATGTGTTTGGTAACCCCAAAATAAAGCAAGAGCTATCAGCAAGGTTTCTCATCAACAGTAGCTCCTTTTCTATGATGGAGTTGGTCAACTTCTTTGAGTTGCCTCCTGGCCGTGGTTACCTGCACTGGCACAGACAGGCAGGAGACATTGGCCAGGTGACAGACTAAAAAAAAGCCAAATACCTTTGGTGCATCTTTGTCGAGGAGGCTGAGTCACGCGCACGGGAGCACTAATTCAAAAAAAACCAAAACTATTCATCGTGGAAACTGAGCTGGCAAAACTCATGACTACTGTAAAGTAACTTGCCCGGGAACAAGCCGTAACACAGCAGACACACAACCTGACACCGTGCCGCGGAACAGGAGACCCGGGCAGAGGTGAATGAACACGAACAGCCTCCCGGGTCAGGAATGAGAACAATGCCGCCTACACGGGACCGGGACCGGGACCCGGGTCTGGAGGTCGCGTGCGGCGCTTTCGGTGTGTTTGTTGTGATGTTTTACCTCATGACCCTCTCCGCGGCTGCTGGAGTCCGCTCGCTGGTGCCCGGGTGAGAGCGCCGGGTCGGCCAGATCGCTTCCCCCCAGAGTCAACATCGAGTCCCTTTTCTGGTGGAATATTTCCTTTTTCACTTCAGACCGGAGATCCAAATAGCAGACGAGCGTGATAGCATGCAGGGACAGCGACAGCAGGAATAATCCCAGGAAGACAACACTGCTGCTCCTATTCTTGCACTTCTTGTTGCACGTGCACGGAGGAGGTCTGGGCATCACTTTGTCCGGGAAATCATCCCTGGAAGAACCATCGCATGCCATCATCGGATAGAGAGCAAGTCAGAGGCTGTTTATCTCGGCATACTCAGGTCGTTTGTCTCGTTCGTGCCACGGCTATTCATTAACATAGGAACTCATAGGTGCAGCAGGTCGGTGCAAACTTCTTCGAGTATCTGTAGTAACAATGGAGAACCGCCTACGACGGCTGTGATTGGTCCGAGACAATTACGAGCCAGACAATCCAGGCCAGAGGTTGGATGCGCGAGCTGCGGGGTTTGAGCGACACCCAGGCCAGAGGTTGGACGCGCGAGCTGCGGGGTTTGAGCGACACCTAATGGACAAACCGAGTCCCTGCAAGGCCCGTGAGAGCTGACGGAAGGTACTGTGGGAACCATCATGCCCCCGTTTACTGACTTGCCACTTCCCTCACAGTGTTTCATGGTTCGGTTGATAATTACTCAGCACTTTTGGGCACGACTGCAGATCTCGTGAAGGCTTTTTGTCATTCATGTTTTCCTCTTCTTCTTCTTCTGTTATGTGGGTGTGGAGGGCAGGGCAGGGCAGGGGATGCTCATTGATGTATTTTGTTTATGTGTGTGTTTTATGTGTGAGGCGTGCTGGTTTTCTTTGTTTGGCACTTTGTTTTGTTATGTTTACGCTGGTGGCTCTGGGAGGGAGGTGGTCCTGTTTGTAATATTCCGGCATGCCATTGAACTGAAGAACGGGCAATAAATCTCAAAAAAACATATAGTAAATATTTCACAACATTGTCGTTGAAAAGAGTTTGATGATTTCATGACATGAAAACGATGACAAATGATATTCTTATATAGAATACACACTCTAGACGTATATATGATTCTGTTTATTTACATCTGGACCCTGTCAAGCTCAACATTATGATAACAGGATGGGGAGAAAGTAGAGGTCACACCGAGGGCAGCACCGCTCTGTGTACATCAACATCAGATTCTCTAAACACGTATCAGTCGGTTGAACTTGAGTGTGGCATTGTGGTTTCTCCATTTTCAGTATTCAAAGCCGAGCGCAGTTTTGTTCTCAGATGCAGACGCTTTGATCTCTGAAGCAAGGAACCGGAGGTAGCCTGTGGATGGGGCTGTCCTTGAGCCATGGATGATGAAACCGGTACACTAAGCAGAGCTGAAACTTGGGGCTTGATGGATCGCCCGCTCAGTTCAGTTCTCAGACAAAGTGCCACAAAACATCTGTCTTTATTTCTTCGGGACAAATCCTGACATTTGTGTGCACTTGACCTACAGAGAGGTACACACTCCCTCATGATGTGAACTTACACTGACAGACAGTGAGTAATTGCTGGGTTTCACCTAGTGTCGTGAGAAAAGAATGGAGCAGAATGACTTTTGGAGATCATACAAAGGTGCAGTACTTCATCACCTTAAGCTATCATGTTTTCTGCAAGAAGTTGTTTACTGTAAGTAGGTGAGGATCTATTACTATATCATTCCGTCGTTAGTGCCGCTGCATCACAGTCTGTAGTTCTGCACAGTGCAATCCTTTTTTTCCCCTTCCCACTCATCTGCAGCAAAAGTGATTCTAGTCCACTGCCACTGAAGGGCAGCATTGCCAAGCCATAAATCAATAACGCTGCATACCGTTGTCCTGTTGAACTTGGACCTCAGTGAGAACCCCAAAAAAAAAAAGACTCATGTTGGTTAATGACATTTAAATAACGTCTCATTATTTATATTCTGTATATATTTCAGATAGAGCTTTCCCCTGGACTATTGATCCTTTTCTCTCGGGAGGCGATTTCTCCAATGTTAGAATGTAAGATACTGAGATGGAAGAGAGAAAGACATTCAGAGTAACCCTCACTGTGACTGAGGGCTCAGCCTAAGCATGTTTGCCACGGTTTTCATCCAAGCGGCAAACACAATGACTTTGAGAAGCAGACAGATTATAATGCAGGCCTGGAATAGTCAGCCACATACATTCCCTATAATTTGATCCATTTGGTTCTTCTTCCGTTTTTGAGTCGGTACAGCAAAGGAGTCGCTCTAGGCTACTTACTCTATCACATTTCATGTCATATCTAAATCATTTGTCGCTATTTGTTCGTGTTTGTGGAAAGAGGAGGTCAGATGGCCCTAAGGTAAAGGTCAAGCTGAAAACAGTTCCACTGTCTGAGTCACCTCTGTATTTCCTGCCTCGTTTCAGGCAACAAACCCAAGATCAACTTTAAAATGGGCGACAGTCAACCACTATTTTGGCACAGAAAAGCCCAGGAATAATTCTTATAACGTCCCCCAGGCTCCGATGCACCGTTCTTAAATGGTGTGCCACTCTATCCTCTCTGAGCTTATAACGAGATTTAGAGGCTTTCCCGGCCCGATGATAGAGTTTGCAGGAGGAATAGGCGTTCTTACGGTTTTCCATGGAGAGCTGAGTGGTAAGGCTGCTTCAACAAACTGTTGGGAAATCATTAGCTGCTCGGTCAGGGGTCTCGCCCAGAGGTCTTAAGAGTGATCCCATCCGCTTCCCTCCTTTCCTCACTCCGATCCTTATGTTTCTACTACCCACTGATGAAAGAGCATAATCAATGTAAAATTAATGACTTTCAATTGCCATTATTATGAAGAAGATATGAGCTGAAGGGATGTTTTATAGATAGTAAGATAATACAATTACATGTTACAGCATTACCTCCTCAGGAGT
This sequence comes from Rondeletia loricata, assembly GCA_900302605.1. NCBI lineage: Eukaryota > Metazoa > Chordata > Actinopteri > Beryciformes > Rondeletiidae > Rondeletia > Rondeletia loricata. The sequence goes on from OMLI01053683.1 coordinate 11,166, forward strand.
CAGTGTTTCTGCATGTTACAAAGGTGTAACCTTGGCTAATTGATCCTGTGGGATTTGGCACCCTACCTATAAATCTCCTGTAAATTGCAGAATGTCTCCCATTTCCCTGAACAATGATTAATTCACTGTCGTTGTTAGTTTTTGTCTTAAAGTGTCCTTATCAAGATTGGAGAGCTCTCTGCCTCTCTTGGCTGCTTTTCTGCCATCGTCCCTCTCGCCCGTCCCCTCTAGTTGCTGACTGCTGAGTGGAATGCAGTATAGTGTGTGTGTGTGTGTGTGTGTGTGTGTGTGTGTGTGTGTGTGTGTGTGTGTGTGTGTGTGTGTGTGTGTGTGTGTGTGTGTGTGTGTGTTCTCATGGCAACCAGATTCAGAATACAGCACCATCTTAAACTTTCACATATTAATTAACAGTTTTAATTGAGATGTTTACTAATTATGTCCTGTCACAATCAAAACTATTCTTACAGATGACCAATGCAAGTTTGAGTGAAAAGGGGAAAAGAAAAGAAAAAACTTCTATCTATCTGTCCCTTAAAGCAGGTTTTCCTGTGCCAAGTTTTGCGCCGTTTAAAGTAATTGATTAAAAAGTGATGTTTTGCTGTAAAGGCTCTATTTTAGCCTCGCCTCCAGCTCAGCAGTACTACTCCTCTGTGAGTAACCTCGTCTCTTCCATCGCAGCACCGTCAGCGGAGACACGGTTTGTAATTGTATTTATTAATGAAAAGCAGAGGACCTGAGAGACGCACACACACACACGTGACACACACTGTAAAGCTGAGGAAACCCCAGAGGAGTACAACACTGCTGTTGCCCTGCCAGATCAACTACATAATGGGGATATCAAAATAGTCCGTGCCTAGATTCATTAAAAGATTACATCCAGAGTTACTCGGGCTGTTTCCATTGTGTTCAAAATTCTGGAATGACACCGAAGAGGATATCTCCCGAAAGAATTTACAAGATAGGAATCAGAATACTTTGAGCCACTCTCCCACTTTGCTGCCAACTCCACCATCGGAGGAATGTTTATGTTTTGGATTTTTAGGCATCAGATTGCTCAGCAGCCCACAGTAGGTGCAGTGATAGAGATCTTTTTTTGTAATATGTTCTTGTAGACACTTGTATCTTGGATGTGTCATATAGTCTGAGTCCAATAAAGAGGTGAAATATGAGTGAGACGCGTGTTTTTATGAGCCTTTATATGTGCCAGCAGCATGGTGCTTTATGGCCTCTCTGTTTCCTGGATGTTTTCCACGAGCTTCTTTTTGAGGCTCATGTGAGGCTGCTATCTCAGAGAGCACAACCTCTGCCGGCTTCAATAAACAACAGTCCCTACCCATATCAAAGCCTCCATGCCACACCAGCAGTGTGATCGACAGGTACAGCTGAGGTAAACTCAGAGGTAATCTACCCCCCTCCCTGCCTCTCTCTCCGTGTCGCTCTCTCTTTGTTGATCTCTCTCTGTCTTTTGTGTTTCTATTGCTTTTATTGTCCCTGGTTGATATCACTGCTTCATTTAGGGATGAATATTTCGCAGTGGATTGCAGCGTCATCCTCTTGATCCCCCTACTTCTCTGAATCCTCAACCATATCATATAATGATCATCTAACACTCATATTAGGGTTTTCCACTTCCTAACCTAGGAACCCATTACCCTAACCCATTTCATTCACCACCAAACCTTCACTCTCCCTTTTTTTTTTCTTCCCACTCTCACTCCCACTCTCACCCCATCTCATTCTTATTCTCAACTTAGATCCCTGCTTCCCAGCTAAATCATCGCTCGGGAGAAAAACAACACAGTTTGCTCGGTTCAACTGTTCATATTTTTTTTCCTCGTGGGGTGAATTCACCGGTACTCTACAAGATGAATGGCTTGAACAGTCTCTGGGAAATGGGAGTCTCCAAACAGTTGGACAGGCTCAAAAAAATGTGAATGGGAGGGGTGAAGAGGCCAACCACCGAAAGTAATTGCTGTTGTGCTCACCAGGAGGAAGGTAAAACAACTTACAAAGAAGTTGTTCACAGCACACCATGAAAACAACATATCAAACTGAAGTGTCAGAGGTTCAATCGCCTTAAATGAACTCATTCATTTGAAAGTGTGAATTCTCTGTTATTCTCACTCTCTTCTAACATACACACCCTAACACCCCACTGAGCACTAGACGTCAGTTCAACGTCACGTCTATGCTTTAGCTCTCATATAGCCCAGGATCTTTCTGGCTATGTGTAGTCCAGTTTTAGACCAAGAGGTAAATACATTATTACATATTTAAACAATGCATTAACAGCTGTCAATATCAAAAATATGCACCAGAGAAGTCCATATGTAGAAGTTAACGCTTTATTTTTGTCATGTACCCCAGAAGACGCAGTCTAAGATTGCTAAACTTTCACTTTTAAACCCTATGTAGCCTAATTTGAGCCTAGAGGTCTATAACCATTTAGACGTCTTTTAAAAGGCTAGACCTGCATTCAAGTTGCTCATTAGTGGTTCCAAATGGCAGCAAGAGGTAGCTGTTTGAAAACGTTGTGCTTCAATACCCAGAAATCATCAGTAAACTGCACACAGCAGTTACCAACCCGGCTGCTCTGTGATCGCTTTAGAGGTAAAAGATCTAACGTTGGTGAATCCAGCTTTTTCTGGTCAGAGCACTCGCTCACTGCTGTTTAGGAGACAGTTTGGATTTCACTCTTAAGTTTTTATTTGTCACTTAACTGTGGGCGGAGAACATTTCCTGCCAGAGCCCATGCCTGACACCAGAACTTAATGTGAGCAAATAGAGCGAATCTACAGGGTCTCAATTAGGGGTGATAGGATGCTCTTCTCTATTGCAACCCCACTTTGTGATTTAGGCTGATAAGATGCAGTGTTTCCCATACAATGTTAATATTTGGGTGGCCCACCCAGGTTAAATAACAGCCCACCAAGTAAATCTTTGTTTTGGATTCATTTGCTGTGATTCATAAAGCTGGCTGTAGTTTTCCAACAGTCAAGATTTGATACATCCAAGCACCGAAAGCGTGTTAGTGAACTACAGTGACCACAATTCATTGCACCTATGCCGCAGCGTATCTGTGCTCCTTCGTGTTGCGGTGTGTCCGTGCCAACACAAACTGAATGGAGAGACTGTTTGAAACGTGGCCTCGATTAGCAGGTGGAAGTATAATAGTCAGCTAATGTTGCAATGCCATCAGCTTATACTAGATTGAGAGACTTAAGTGTCTGAAAAAATAGAGTGACTGGGCTCGCTAAATTAAACACCAATAACAAGTTGTCAATAAACCCTTCTCCCGACGAGTTTCATGCATATCCCAAAATGTTGAATGTAGGCTTAGCTCATGTTCAGTCCAATATATTCACTTTTTCTGTGTGTATGAAATAATTTAAAAGTTTTTGGTCACAGTTTGACCTTGAAAAGTACCCAAAACCTCCAGCTGTCACTTTAAGACTTTTTTGCTGATGATCTCAGCTCCTTCACACCCTCTATCTCCTTCCCTCCGTCTCATTATCTCTCCAAATACCATCACTTATTCAGAGGCCCTTAAAAGGCAGACGATACCCTGACACAGCAATATCCAGCAGGAGTCCGCCAGTTCATTAAAAACCTCATCAAACATGCATAACACAACACACAGACACACACAGACAGACAGAAAGACAGACAGACAGACAGACAGACAGACACACACACACACACACACACACACACACACACACACCCTTAGCCCCCATAGAACGTACCCGGGTAGAATATCTAGATATTCTCCCTTTCCGAACGCCTTCATAGCTTCTTCTTCTTAATTACCACTCACACACTACAAGGAACTCAGCTTGGCTTTGGGCTGTTGTTTGCTCTACGAGTGAAAGTTGAATTTACTGTACATTTGGCAAGATGTTTTGTCTGCAACTTGTGAGAACCCTGTGTAGTTTTACTGTATTACAATCGTGTGTTGTGTTAGCTGCTGACCTGAAAACTTTTACATTATGTTGTCAACTGTCACATACCCTGATAGTTTTCCCTCCTGGCATGCAATGTTTAAATTATCCGCACCTGGTCACCATGTTGGTTGCGTGTTTTTGATAAAAAGCACTTGCCAAGCAGGAATGCTTTTCAATAGTCTCTCAGTAGAATAGCTTTAGGCCTTATTAGGGACCATACGCCTGTCTGACAACACACTCCCTACGTTGTGTTAAACCCCATATGCAGCTGTGTGTTACTTGGAGCGTCTTAAGGTATGTGTGTGTGTATGCTGGTGGGTAAACGGCCCTCTTCAGCTTTATTACCTGGCCATGAATCATGAGCCTTCATTACAGCCTGCTCATTGTGCTCTGAAGGTTAAGCAAACCAATTAGAGTTCCCCACACGCCGTTGGGGTTCTCAGCATCAACCGCATCCCCACGTCTTGCATTTTAAATAGCCGGACGAGGGGCGGGATAAAAAGAAAGAAAGAAATGAAGTGAGAGAAGGAATAAGAGAGACGGATGTTGAGAGGGAAAGGGAGGCTGAGCAAGGTTCACGGTTGGAGGTACAAGAGGGGGAAAGAAACCGACGCAGAAGGAGAAAGAGAGCGGGAAATGGACGGTGAAGGTGGGAGAGAGAGAAAGGGGGAGAGTGAAAGAGATAGGGGGAGAGAGAGAGAGAGAGGAGGAGGAGAGTGAAAGAGATAGGGGGAGAGAGAGAGAGAGCGAGAGAGAGAGAGGAGAGTGAAAGAGATAGCATGAGTGAGAGGGAGAGAGAGAGAGAGTGAGAGAGCGAGAGAGTGAGAGAGAGAGAGTTAGAGAGGAGGAGGAGAGTGAAAGAGATGG
>OMLI01053691.1:6575-19949 GCA_900302605.1 Rondeletia loricata
ACATATACACACACACACACCCGCACACACACACACACACACACACACACACACACACACACACACACACACACACACACACACACACACACACACACACACACACACACACACAGGTGGTGTATTATAAAAGTTAAAATCCCCTTCCTAACCAGGTCCTTCAATGTTTGGTGATTAAAAAATGACTGTTGTGTATCCCCTTTGCTCTTCACGTCCGGTGTCATTGTGTTAGTCTGTCTCTCTCAGATAGATAAACTGATGCTGGTGGAATAATCCAAACTAATTATTGTTGGTGGGGTCATTTGACAGTAATGTATGGGTTTTGGTTGCTATGTGTGTGTTTGTGTGTGTTTTTGACCCTGGTAACTGGTGTATAGGGTGATATGACAATATAACAATGTATTTGCTTTAGCAAGTGTATGCCTAATGCGGTGGTAGCTTTACGGTTAAAGAAGTGAGCTTTTGACCAGGAGGACACAGTTACGAATCCTTGGACTAGCCGGGACAACGTTCACCCCTCCCTCAACAGCTACCATCAAGGTGCCCTTGAGCAAGGCACTTTGTTGTACTGGGAAGCTCCCAGATGTGAATGTGTATAATTGTAGGTGAATGTGAAGCAGGGTGCTGCTGTAAAAGACTGTGTACAGTCTATGTGTGCATAGGCGTATATGTGTAGCGTAGTTGTCTATGCATGATGTAAAAGGCTACCGATAAAAAAGCAACTAAATCAGCACGAGAAAATCCTTTAGTGGTTGACTCCCTCGTCACTCTGAAAGAAATCTAAAATCTTTGGTGGAAATCTGAGAAATCGGATACAATAATCTGGGACTGAGCCAGTCAACTGAATCAAAAATGGATTACAAATGTATTAAATAAGTGTATTAGGAATTGATACAAGGAGAAACAACGCTGATTCCGTCCTGTTTTGTGGATTTGGGAAACGCTTACGACCGTGTTCCCCGATGTGTGCCGTGGGAGTATGGGGTGCCGGGGTCGCTGCTGCGAGCCATTCGGTCCCTGTACACTCGGAGCGAGAGCTGTGTTCGCATTCTTGCCATTAAGTCAAGCTCCTTCAAGGTGGGCATTGGACTCCGACAAGGGTGCGCCTTGTCCCCTCTCCTGTTTGTGACAGAATACCGTAATCAAGATGCAGCCGAGGTCAGGAGAGTGTCCAGTTCTGTGACATTAGGGTGGCATTTCTGCTGTCTGCGGACGATGTCGTCCTTCTGGCTTCATCGGACCATGATCTCTGATGTGCATCGGAGCGGTTTGCAGCTGAGTGTGACCTTCGGGACGAGGATCAGCACCTCCAAGTCTGAGGCCATGGTTCTCGACCGGAAAAAGGTGGCCTGCCCCATCCAGGTGAGGGGGGAGCAGCTGCCCCAAGTGGAGGAGTTCAGGTATCTTATTCACGAGTGAGGGTAAGAGGGATCGTGAGACTGATCGGCTGCAGTAATGCGGGCGTTGTATCGGACTGTGGTGGTGAAGAGAGAGCTGAGCCACAAAGCAAAGCTCTTGATTTACCGATCGATCTTCGTCCCGACCCTCAGCTATGGTCACGAGCTTTGGGTAGTGAGTGAAAGAATGAGATTGCGGATACAAGCAGCCGAGATGAGGTTCCTCCGCAGGGTGGCTGGCCTCACTCTGCGTGACAGGGTGAGGACTTTAACGATCCTCGGTATCGAGCCCTGCTGCCACCATGACCCTGACCTGGACAAGCGGCTAGAAAATGAATGGATGGATGGAAGAATTGATACAAAGCTGATTGCTCTCCATCCAAGCTGGTCGCAGCTCATCACGAAATCCAGGCTTTTTTTTACAGCAGCTATACTAATGTCTCAAAATTAATGTGGTAATGATTTACTGATGTTAAAATGATACATGTAGCACCTTTAACATTACCCAATTTGTTTTTGCCTGTCATAAAATAAATATTGCTTGATATTCTCTCTGTGGAGTGTGATGCTTCTGAACTGAACTGACAGAACAACACAACACTAAACCCACAGCACTCCTCACCACACACACACAGGCTACACATGATATCAGTCAGGTGACACAACCTGATTTGCATGAACACATGATAATGTTAGTGACATTAAGTATCACTTGTTTTATCAGCAGCAGCAATTTTGAAAAAGAAAAGCGGAACTGGAAAAGCAATCTAAAGATAGAGGTGTGTCATTTAAATCCTTTACATCTTCCTCATTTTCATTCATCGTTTGTTTTACAGCGTCAAATTACTTTAGGACATTTCTGAAACACAAAATCAAGATAAGTAACTACACTTGCTAACAGATTGCTAACTTGCTTTATCAAGTTACCTTTTCCATTTGCTGTATAAATTAAATCCTTTTTTTGGCAGCGGACAAAACAGGCTTGTTTCCAGCCATGGTAGACACGAGGCCCTGAGGAGACTCCATATTAGCAGGTCATTGGTAAGCTGTCGACATAAGACTTCAACCTACACTTCCCTTTTCTAGAGCAACTAAAACAGCTTCTCAGTGTGGTCTTTTATGACCCTGTATTCAAAAACCAAACCGTAAGCCTTATCCACTATGCAAAGCCACCCACCTGTTAGCTAGGACACAGGTAGAGGAGAGTTACATAACCAATCCAAACAAAACTGTGCTGCAGCGAGAAAGCAGGCTGAGGTCAGTGTGAGTGCAAATTACCCAATTAATCCCAATTAACACAGCAGTGGAGTATCTTGAATGGAGGAAGCTTTACCCGCCTCACAACCTCTGAGGAAGTCCACCCAGACCCAGATCTTTTTCTGAAGCAGTGGAGATGCGTCTTGCTTTACAGGGCCATGTTGTAACAGAAGTGTGAAGCATAGTATATGTATGTCTTAGAAATAGGCTTTAAGCAGATTTTTTATGTTTGGGAATGTAGGGAAATCAAATGCTTCCCGTACTTTGTGGTACTGAGCCAAAGGCATTTTCCAGGTCCAGAAATACAACACGAAGTTTAGAGATTAATGATCAATTCCAGGTATATTAACTCTCTCTATCAGTATTCCCATGAATCCTGTTTTGTTTTATTAAATCATGCTCTATGGCAATACAACAGAAGCTGTCTCTCTCCACCAGGTGCGTGGTCACAGGTCAAAAGGGTAGCTTGCCATGCACACAAACAAGTGCCAGATATATATCAACTGAGCAAATGTGAAAATTGAGATGATAAGGAAGGCCATTGTACTTTAAATGGGCAATCTGGATATTGTACTAAATGCAGGACTAACCAATGGGTATGTGTGCTGATTCTGAGGCATTTTTGAGACTTTTTCACGTATCATCTCTTTGGTTCAGTACATTGCCTATAGCTGTAATACACACGTCTTATCAGTCTAGATCAGGAAGTGGTGCTGCAACAGAGAAGCGCGTCCCATCCCCACCAACTGAGACACTGCACATTTGCTCTATTTGCCCAAATTAAATCCTGGTGTCAGTATGGTCACTAGCAGTGGTCACTTTTGGAGTGAAATCCAAAAGTGTCTCCTAAACAGCAGTGAGCGAGCGCTCCGTCCAGAGAAAGCTGAACCTCTTCACCACCTCCAACCCCAACAACACACTTAAGAAGAAGACATGTAGGTCAGCGGAGTGCGCAGACTACTGGCATCACGTTGGATGATTTATGGGTTATGACAGGGTTATTCAACCGTGTGCCATGGATTTGATCTGATCAGTGTGATTTCACTGATTAGATCCTCCTCTCTGGTTGAAGGTGTGCTAATCAGTGAAATCACCTGGTGTAGTCTTTGGTTGGAACGAAAACCTGCAGACTCGGTTGAATAGCCCTGGGTTATGATGATCAAACAGTTATCTCTCGCTGACAGTTTGGGCCACCAAAGTGCAAAGGTGCCTCATGAAGCTTTAACAGCTCCAAAAAAAACCTTGCAACCAGCCACTGGATGCCAGACTCCTTGTCATCCCCCATATTCATGGGGATTCAGCGGAGGGCAGAGCCTTGTCCCACATGGCCCCCTCCCTTGGAGACAAATTCCCTGTCCATGTCAGGAAATCAGACCCTGTCTATGTATTTAACTCCAGACATCTCGGCTCCAGTGTGTTCAAAATGCAGATTTTAAGACTTTATTGATTACTTTAAAGGCTTGGCCTGGCCCCTAGTTATCTTTCTGGACTTTTGATCCCTTATGAGATCCTCAGGCAGGGCCGTCCTGACTGTTCCTGTGTCCAGGTTAAAGACCAAAGGTGACCGGGCTTTTGTTCTGCAGCTTTGAGACGACTTGCCTGAGGAGCTCAGGCTGACAGTATCATCTTTAAATCACTTCTTAAAACGTACTTCTATTGTAAGGTCTTTCTATAATCTTTTATTCATTTGATCCTTGTTGCCTTGTCTGTTATTTATTCTATTTGTCTCATCCCTATGCCTGGGTCTATTGTTTACAGTTTTATTGTATCTATGTCAATTGTTCATTTTTATTTTCCTTGGTTGTGAAGCACTTTGTCATTTTGCTTTTAAAAGTGCTATTATAAATAAATATTAATATTAAGGCTGCACATTATTGTCTCTTTTTACTGGTAATTAGAGTTGATCTCACTCAAGTCAAGTCAACATGAGTGGGTGATTTGGGTGAGTGGGTGATTTGGGTGAGTGGGTGATTTGGGTGAGTGGGTGATTTGGGTGAGTGGGTGATTTGGGTGAGTGGGTGATTTGGGTGAGTGGGTGATTTGGGTGAGTGGGTGATTTGGGGATGATTAGATGAAATTTGTTCTGTTATAAAAACGAATAATTTCTAATGCTAACGTATTTTTGTCAGGAATGCAATCTGCACAATACGTCACTGCTGTCAAAGAAAACCGAAGAGATTGTTAGAACAGCTACAGCTTTTCAGTGGCAAGTCCATGCAGGTTGCTGTCTTCAGACATTCCCAGGTGAAAGATCTGCAACGATGCTTTACAAAACACACAAAACAGAGCCAGTCGCGGTGGGGCTGCAGTAGTCTAGAGGTTAGAGAAGCTGGCTTGTGAAAAGAAGGTTGCCAGTTTGAATCCCAACCACATTTCCCCATACTGGTTGGGGAAACGAATGAGTAACTCTCTCCTCTCCCTCAACAACCACCGTCAAGCCGCCCTTGAGCAAGACACTGAACCCCCTGCTGCTCCAGTTGTCCAGCAGAAGAAGACTGTGGCTGTACTGGGCAGCTCCCAGTGTAAACGTGTAACTGCGTGAATGTGAAGCAGGGTGTGACTGGAAAAGGAGTATGGAGCTCAGTCAACTTTCTCTGGATAACTAAGGGTTAAAGAAGCCTGACAGTGTAGCTGAATTGCAGGGCAGCCAACTTCATACCAGTTTCACAGCCAACACCACCTAACCCACTGAGTGGAGAACCAACAACAAACAAAAGGTGAATTAGCCACTCCTTTGTAGCAGAGTGTGTCTACATAATCTGACTGCACTGAGCCTTGGCCAATAACTGGAAGTGTGTCAATACTCTGTGTGATATAGGGTTTTATAGGGTCATACCTGTCTTGTTAAAGTTTTGTTTTAAATAGCCTACCTGGATGAAAATATGGCAAAGTCCCCACCATCCATCAGTCGGATCTTGCAGAAAAGTACCACATTGACAAAAGGCACAGCTGTAAGCTCCTCCAAGGTGAAATGGACTTGAAACTTAAACTTCTTCTTTTTCATTAAAAAAGCCATTGGTTGAGTGTTTATAATGTCTTCACGGGTGAAGTGTGCAGATGGAACTAACTCTGGATCAACCACAGTGAATGAGAAAACAGAATAGCAGAGGAAAATATATTTGGCTTTAAAGTGGAGGTTGAAAATCCTTCGCTGCCTCTGGGCTAATCATCTCTGAAGTGTGGTTTAGACCTGGAATAAAGAAAGAAGCCTGTCATTACACTGGGTTAAATAACAGCATGATATAACAGTAGGATGGGTTGCATTTGCATTTGCATGACTACTCAGTACTGTCTATGTTAAGCCGGGTTGGAGAAATGTCCATCCTGCTGTTTTGTAGGAATGACAGCTGTGTAAATCAGAAATGCAGGAGGAGATATGATGGTCAATATCTTCTCTAGCCCACACTGTAGGGTTAAGAAAACTCATGTTGGATGGTGAATAATATGTCTTCAACTGTGTCGAGCCTCCTCAACTCTTTTCCTCCAACATTACACTGAGTTGTTCCCAGTGCAGACAGCTGCCACGCAAACATCGAAACCATTCATGGGTTGACTCTTAAAAACACAGCGACTGAATAAGCACATTGTACAAACTTATACCAAGCCTTACCTTATCGTGGGTCCAGCACTCCTCATAGCTGGTGACACAGAGACGGCTGTGCACTGCTGCAGAGACACGTTGAGTTTGGATATGTGACAGATGTTCAGACCTGTGGATCTGAGCAGTTCAGCGCATATTTACCAGCCTTTCCCTCCCAGAGCGGCTCCCTGTCGTCTCTGCGCCCGGCTGGTTAGGGACCGTCAGCAAAGTCTTGTGCAGAGATGTGCAACAAGTTAGGGACCGTCAACAAAGTCATGTGCAGAGATGTGCAACAAGTTAGGGACCGTCAACAAAGTCATGTGCAGAGATGTGCAACAAGTTAGGGACCGTCAACAAAGTCATGTGCAGAGATGTGCAACAAGTTAGGGACCGTCAATAAAGTCATGTGCAGAGATGTGCAACAAGTTAGGGACCGTCAATAAAGTCATGTGCAGAGATGTGCAACAAGTTAGGGACCGTCAACAAAGTCATGTGCAGAGATGTGCAACAAGTTAGGGACCGTCAATAAAGTCATGTGCAGAGATGTGCAACAAGTTAGGGACCGTCAACAAAGTCATGTGCAGAGATGTGCAACAAGTTAGGGACCGTCAACAAAGTCATGTGCAGAGATGTGCAACAAGTTAGGGACCGTCAATAAAGTCATGTGCAGAGATGTGCAACAAGTTAGGGACCGTCAATAAAGTTGTTGTGTTAGCGACACAAACATCCCAACTCTGTTTCTACGTGCTACAATTGATGGAGAGCACCATGGACACTATTTTTTCATCAGTTTTTTACCAATTTGTGAAAACAATGAATATGTTTCCAATATGTTCTTAGTCACATGACCTGCAAACCCCAACTAGTTTCACAATATTTGGGATGAACAACCTTCAATTCATGGTCATACATATAACCTAATAATAAAAAAGTGCAACTTAGCCTCCTCAACCCTTTTCTCTAACGTTAGATTGAGACTTTTCCGCCTATATAAAATAATGACTATATTCCAAGTATTTGGGATGAAGGGAAACAAAACTTTTCTCAATAGCTCCTGAGATTATTGTATACTAATATTTTTATGTGAAAATATTAATTATATTTTCCTAAAGCTTCCAAATGATATGACCCACAGTCAGTGATGTATCTAGTGGTAAAAATAATGTTGGGTGTGTGACCTCCAGTTGGTGATCACCATTAGTCAACAACAACAAAAACACCAATATAAATAAAAAAACATTATTTGTTCCCCTTAAAATATCCTATCTTCATATAACTTCAGTTTCATACTAGTTGCTATGATGTATACTATAATTTTCAGTCATAAAGATTTCTGTCAGCCTAAAAAGGTGAATAAACAATAGATTTTATGCAAATAAAAACTTTAGGTGGGTTTAGCCTCAACTACTTCAATTCATTCACTGTAAGGCCGCATGGCATACGCCCTCTAGTTTTCTTATTTAGTTCATCTAAATCCATACAAAATAATTATTGGGGAAAGAAATCAAATCACGTAAGAATCAAAGTCCTACTTTTGTGATTCTGTCTTAATGAGCAATATTCCAAATTCCCAGATTTTCTTGAACCATTTTCCTGGATTTTAATGTGGTATTTACTGCCATCTGATGTGGGTTCAAACCCTTTAACAGTGAGACGGTGTAATGTCACAAAAATAAACAGAAGTCAAGTGACATATGGAATATACGTGTGCCTGGGTAATTCCCCTCACATAAAGAGCAAACATGTGGAATGATTTAGGCTTTTATGTGATTCCAGGAAAGAGGGAACCTGATAAGAGCCACACTGCATCCAAACCATGACACACAAAGTTCACGTACGCCGCTTCACCTAGAAACAGAGGAAAACCAGCAACCTGTTGCTGAGAGCAGCCAACGCACCCAAAACAAATTCAAATAACAAAGTCCATTTCCTGCTACATCACCAAAACGATGTGTGCCCTTAGAGAACCAAGGCTTCACAACAGAGTTTTTATGGTAAATCCCAAGGTTGTTATGACAAGTACACTCCATTTTTAATGGAATTAACCAATTTTGTTGTGATCGCACTGCTACTAGAACTTCATCATAGCTTTAAAACGTGATGAATGACGGCATAACAACAATTCCCCCCAAAGTTAAAAGCAACTTCAACAAGAGAGAGGCGTAACGAATCATTGAAATGAGTGTTGTAGTGTTTGTTAGAATGAAACCCTGCAGACTCTTGGCCTATGATTGAAAACCACAGCTTCAAGTGTTTGTGGCCTCAGGTTGAAGCTGCCTGTTGAGATCCCAGTAGGAACTGGGTGGAGGTAATGGGCCCTTCACAACCCCTCAGCCTCTTACAGAACTAAATTACACGAATAAATAATATCCTCCGCCTGGCAATCACACCTTTTGTGCCGAGGTTCAAGGCGTTGGCTACAGGCAAACAGTGCCATTTCCCCCACTTGTTCGAGCCGCCATTGTACTAGTGTGTATACGTTATGGATGTTGATTTATGTCGGTGCATTTTACTGTCATTGTTCAGGACCATTGACCTTGTATAAAATAAGTGGACCTTTAATAAGGTGCCCGGCTGTTCCGTGGCTTTGCACACGGCCTTGTTCTTTTCATCTTATGACCATTTCAGACTAATCCAGGGATGAGGATGAGGATGAGGATGATGATGATGATGATGATGATGATGATGATGATGATGATGATGATGATGATGCTGGTACAGTGTTGATTAGGATGAAGCATGAACAGAGGATAGCTGATCTGATGGCAGAGAGATACCTTTAAGAGGTTTGCAGTCAGTAGGAGAAACTACTGGCAGTGGGGAAGGCACTGCATTAGCACAGTTCCAACATATAGTAGCAGCTATATTTATGCTGCTACTTATGTATTATTATACTGCAAAATGCAGCTAGTGTCAAGCAGGCAGGTTCCTCTCATCTCTCTATCCACCTGCATTGTTGATGTTTTGGTGTAAATTTGTGGCTCCTCAATAATTTTGAGTGGATTATGCTCCTGCCTTTTGTTTTTGTTTTTTCATGATGTTTTTTTTTATGGACAAATATGGAATTTCATTTATCAATTAACTAATATCAACCCAATGTTACATACCAGGAGTTTTTCTCAGCCTACTTATTAAGTCCTCAGTGTGATTGCTGGTGCAGACTGTGGTCAAGAGCTGCGTACCATGTAACCGTGACGACCTGGGTTCGGATCTGGCCCGGGACCTTTGTCGCATGTCATCCCCCTCTCTCTCCCAGTCTTTCCTGTCTCTCTCAACTTTGAACTATCTAATAAAGGCAAAAATGCAACAACAACAAACGAAATCCGGCATGATGTTTTGGGTGTAACAGCAATTTGGAGAATTGTTCAGTGTTGGCAGAGGTTTGTGCTCTCAGAGTACCTACTAGTTTGTTTCCCCCCCCCCCATTGTTTAATAAAATGGAAAGGCTTTTGTAACAGTATTTTAAAAAGGTTTTATAGAGTCCATTATTATTTCTAATATGAATGCAGAATATATAACAATATGCCCTACACAGACTATAGCCTACTTGATGTATAACTAAATAACTAGGAAATCACACAGCTAGTCAATTTCTATCATGTGAAATCTAATTGTCTTACTTCATTTGAAAAATCTGGGTAGATGACTGTAGTATTCAATAGGAATAAAAAATATATTTCATAATAATACATGACTGAGGCTCAATTTAGATTACTTGCAACTACATTAATGGTCCCAGTGTAACAAAATGAAGAAACCCTGCATGGTGGCACAGAGTGACCTCTTCTGGCTGATTAGAAGTGCAGCCTACAGTGGTGGAAAAAAACAGGCTGGTGATTTTTCTTCAGATTTTATTAAATTATGAAGACATGGTGGACAAAATGCACAAATAACCCAGTTGACTCTGGTCTAAAAATAAAAATGATTACTCTTCACTCTGGGTAAACTGCAGGATTACTTGGAGAAAGTACGCATCGGATGTTCAGCTCCGGCCCAGATCAGGATGAACTCTCGTCTCTTGCTGTGTGCATACACCCTTAGGTGCAAGCATTTAAAGCATGAATTAAATAACAAATCCAATAATCAAATGAGATAAATTCATTGTCAAATAATGACAAATAGGGTAAAAAGTAAAAACAACATTCTCAACATGACCTTTTCACCACTGGTTGGTTTTGAAATCATAAAACATACCTAAAATTCTGTACATGCTCTTCCTAAGGCAACTCTTGACAGGTTTCTCTGTGGTTCTCTGAAGTGTGTGCATGGATCTGAGTAAACTCATCGATGTGCAATGCAGACAGAAAGGCAGTACCGCACAGACAAACACACACGCACGCACACACACACACACACAGTGTCTATTGTGTCTCCTCTGCTTGCTGTGGTGGCGGTGGTGGTGGGGTTTTTGGCCTGGTCTGGTCCTCTATTCCCGACCCATCAGTAGTCCCTCCTGCTGCTGTGCTGCTGGAGTTGGCGACCTCGGTCCCGCTCTGCAGGAATTTGCGCAAGTCTTTGAGTGCAGGCCTGAGCATCTGTACTAAGGCAAGCAGGGCAGCCTGGGTACCTTCCAGGGCCTGGGCCTGTCTTTCCTGAGCATATGCCTGCGCCTCCTGGGAGCGCCGCATCATCTGCAGTAACTCATTCTGGCCCTCCAGGTGCTGGGCAATCTGTCGAACGTGGACATTGGTGACTCTCTGTTCCTGCAGCAAGCGGGCCGAGTTGAGGGCGATGCGGCTTTTCAGCTCCTGGGGTTTGGCCTGACCCTGAGGCAGCGGGGGGGGGGAAGCCGAGGATGAGGCAAGCATCTCCACCGGAGCCTCGACGTCCGTCACCACAGTGGGAGTGGCGTCGCCTACAGTGGTGGTGCAGTACTCCACCACACCTCCCTCCTCCAGCGTGTGGTAAGTGGTCTCAGCTGGGCAACAGGAAAGAAGAGTGGTTTTCAATCATGTGCTATTGAGGCCCAAGAGTCTGCAGGTTTTCATTCCAACTAACCCTACAGTGGCTGATTTCACCGATTAGTTCCTCCGTCTCTGAAATAAGCGTTTGGTTGGAATGAAAACCTGTAGACTCCTCCATGGACCATGGTTGAAAACCGCTGGGATAGCTGGGAAGCTTACTTACTTTCCATGCTACACAGCTCATACAGCATAGTTCAGTATGATGTCAAAACAGCCTGAATGATGAGCTAATTTTAATATTGACTGTATTTTTACAAAAAAAACGTTTTGACCTAATGTTGGCAGCGGGAAACCTTATGACAAGATTTGACATTATTATGCAGAAATGCCATTACAGATTCTCCCCTCAGTGTTTGAATTTAGTGTGTGAGGGCCAAACTGGGACTAAGTCTAGTCTAAATCCTGTAGTGTAAGGTCTGTGTAGTCAATCAAGTTGCTCTATAAGTCGGGATGAATCCATCACATAGGGGATGTCGTACTCTTAAATGCTCACATACTAGCCTCCATCACAGATGTATCTTCATCACAGTAAACAGGGCCTACATGCTGTACTTTATTTTGGCTTGTGCTAACCCTGTATCTTTAAAAGGTGCTAGGCTGGTCAGAAATTCTAGGTTGTGTAGTGATCCACTTTCAAATGTACCGCACTCCACTGGGAGACCTTTCTTCATAGCAACTGGAGAGAGATGCTCTTTGGACGTAAGAGATACACTGACTAATCTGAATCCATCGGCTATATTAAATTCAAACATTTGTGGAGGGATGCTGGAGAAAATAAACTTACCATTCAGTGGTTTTGCTTCATCACAAACTGTTCCTGAGCCAGTTGGAAGAGCTAAAAAAAAAAGAGAGACAATACATGATGCTATAAAACATAATGATGACAGCACGAACGCCTCCATAAGAAAACCGGCCTCACAGTTCACTCCCAAGCCCGGGGTGTCCGCTGGCCCTTTAGCCTATAATGGCAGCTACAATTTCTCTGAACTGCCGAGCCACTTATTGTTTCAAGCTACGTCAGTCGTCTCACTTGTCCCTGATTATTGATACAATACAGTTTCTGAACTGCTGAGCAAGTCATTTGAAATCAGAAGAGTCGGCTTTTGACAGTCCCATTAGCAAAAAAGGATTTCTGAATGACAAAGATCGACAAAAGAATTAAAGGAAGAACGTTTTGAAAATCCAAAACTTCATAAATTTTTGTATTTATGTATTTGGTCAACAGTATTTTTTACTTAACTTGACGTTTTACAGGTTTAGAACTGATTGTTTTGCTCTCAACTCATATTTGTTTTGTTTATCATGGTTTTGGTTCTTGATTTTAATGAATGCTTTTTGGTTACAATAACTTTGTTTTGGGTTTACAACTTTTTTCTTTTTCAACTCAAACATATTGGCACCGTTTTGATCCCATAGTCTGGTTACATGTTCATTGGTTAGTAGTAGTTAGTTAGTAGTAGTTAGTAGTGCAGCCTCTGTATATAACCATGCGTGTTAGATTAGTTAGGGAGGTTTATGCACAAGGTGAGTTGCTGCATGTACATTTACATGTACATGTACATCAGTGTTTATTTGAATTTACTCCTTTGCACAATCCATATAAAATGTTGCATACGTTTTTTATCTCAGTATGTGGCAAAGCCTTAACCTGGCTCTGCCAGATGATTGGTTTGTGTCACAAATCCATCTGGTCACGCTCCATACTATTGGGTTGACTCCGGCCTGGTTCCGGGTCGGACCAATCAGCGTCCTATACGGGCGGGCTTTGCGTGGGCTTTGGGTGAGACGACAGCGCTTTCTGCAGCCACAGAAACAGAGGCTACCCAGCTAGCACTGAAGACTCGGCCCAAAACGTGAAATTCCCTGATACTCCAGATGAAATCAACACATTTGTTAAATTCCCTGACTTTCTATGTCTGGAATGCTTTTAAATTCCAACCACGGCCCTATTCCGGCGACCGGGAACTGATTTACTCGGCCCGAATCCGGAAGCCGGACCCGGCCCAGCGTAGATGCTGCAATAACATCAGATCAAATGTTTAACGTTATGTTTGTTATGTTACATAAACGTCTGACAACAGACAACATAGACGTTTATGTAACGTTAACATTAGGCTAAAGCTAACTGCGGGCAGGAGCTTCTATCCGCAGATGCCCGGTTAGCATGGAGGTAGCA
>OMLI01053692.1:0-12463 GCA_900302605.1 Rondeletia loricata
TATATTACTTTCCATTACACTGTTTGTCCCGGCACCTATTGCACGCTCAGCCGTCCCGGTGGGGGATCCCTCTTTGACTTGGCCCACCCAAAGGTTTCTTCCATTTTTTAGCCTGATAAGGTTTCGTGGAAGTTTTTCCTTTAATGCTTTGAGGGTCTAAGGTTGGTGGTGCCGGGTAGGTTAGGCTTTGTAGAATAGGTAGACTGCTAAACTTTTTGTTTTTGTACTGTATGTTCTGTGTCACTGTTTGTTTGTTATCATCATTTTGTAATTCTTGATTGTTGCTTAGGTAGATCTAGTTTGACTCATTTGCTGTAAAGTCCTTTGAGACATGCTATGTGATAAAGGGCTATATAAATAAATGAACTTGAACTTGACTCACCAACTCCTGAATGTTGTTGCTTGTGAGAATCAGTTCTGTCAGACTTGACAGAGACTGTTCAAGATTTTCACCAATGCGACTGTGCAGAGACAATAACAGAGATTACAAGCATGAAGCATTAACTCAGAATGCTAAGAACATGTCCTGGCCATTTTAGGCATTAAAAGCTTCAATGTAGGGATAAAAAGGTATTGCTGCCAGCAAACCATATGTTCCACTGCTTACATTACCAAACAAAACAAGAAATAAGGATGTAAAAGTAGACTGGTAAGAAATGCAACTAATATTGGGATAACTAGCTACAATTTACCTTGCCCTGAAACATGCCCGCCAAACCCCATTAAAAAAATCTGGCAATTTAAAGTTGCCCTGCTTATCAGCAAACACACTTTGTAAAACAATCACTTAATACTTTTCCTGAATTATTAGGGCCTTCTGGTAATTTCAGATATAGATGATCCACCAAGCAGTACTTATTTTAATAGCATTTCCATTTTGAGAATTGGATCACACTGCTTGATGTATTTTTGTGGAAGAAGATTGTGGGAATAACAGGCGAACCCATTTTAAAGATTACGATTTTATTTTATTGCTGCTTGCTGGATTATGTGTATGCCAAATTTACCAATGGAACTTTAATAAAACACTCAAACTATAAATGTTAACCTATAAACATGCATCATTAAATCATTTCCTACATGTAGTTTTAAGTGACCTGAGCTATAACTCACCAAATCCTGTTGTTGTTCATCAGCAGCGTTTTGAGCCTTCTGAGCATAGGGAAGCCGTCCAGTTTCCTGACCTCATTGTCAGAGAAGTCAATGGTGTCAAACTGGTCAAGAGTAGCTCCAAGATTCTCAAGTACTGGGATTTTGTAACCTGTAAAGGGAGAAACATTAATGCCGAGTCTCTGAGTCCTTGTTAGCGAGCTAAGCTAACCTTATCCCCGATACGTCCGGGTCTCCTGCATGGAGGAAACGTCACGTCACGCCGAACTTCATTCAAAAACATGGTCGTTTAATGTTGCCTTTACTTTGTAAAACACAGTTTAACGTCATTAGGTCCCACTGGTAACTTCGGCATACATATAATCCAAGCAGCTCTTTTAAAAACTTTAAGAATTGGTTATTGTGTTCTTCCACCAGAATGCACCGCGGTGGGCCGTAAGAAGTGTTTGAGACTATTATAAGAGTAACGTTACTAATATAATTGAAATCAGTGCTGCTTGGTAGCTTATATGTATGCGAATTTACCAGAAGACACTAACGATTCGTAAAAGGCATTTGGCCACATCTACAACGTTAATTAGGAAACATTAAATAGACAGTTCGGCGTCTGTTCTCCATACAACAGCGAGCTAACCTAAGCTAGCCAGCTAGTCGTGATGGAGGTGAACTCACCTCGTAGATCCAGCTCTCTGTCTCTCACAGGGTTTGTGTATTGAGCAGCCTGCTCAATCAGCTCAGCAGACAATTTCACCATGTCGAGGTCAAAAACTAAAGTTAGCAAGTTTCTTTTTTCATAAAACAAACGTCCTAGGACTTTCCAACACGCTGCCGCCCGGGAGAAATAGTGGGGTCAGTCTGAGTCTGTGGTGATACAAACAGGCACTATTTGTGTAAGCGCCCTCTAGTGTGTGGAGGGAAATAGGCACAAAGCTGAGATGTGAAACTTGCTCTGCATTTGTTGTTTAGGCATAGCCTTGTGTTTAGCATCCTCTTCTGAAATTAATTTAATTGATGACTGCCTTTCCTTTAGGCCACATATTCAGCATCTTGCTAAGAAATTAAAGCTGAAATTGTGATTTTATTGTGGCAACAACTGTTGCAAAGTGCGACCAGAAGATACGGTTTTTGCATTTTTGTATTGTTTGTTATCTTTGCACATGTGCTTTTATGGACATTTGGAGACAGACCTGTTTCCTGGATCCATTGTGCGCACTTCCTTTTCAATGCGGCGGGGTTCGCTGCTGATTGGGTAACACCTCTGACACACCCACCAAACGAGATAAAACGTACCTCAAAGCCCGTTGCACACCGTATCACACCGTTTCGAGGAAACGGTGCACACCGTGTTCAGATTGAACGTGCCCCTGTCCTTCCCATATCTATGGTCCTTCCTATGGTGACACACTTTCCACGTACAGCCCCTCCCCAGTGAATCCCCTGCAGGTGCTGATTTGTCAATCAAGCAATCTGCACTATGATTGGTACAAAGAAGAAGACAAAAGAACAGAACAACGGGCTGATGGGAGGTAGTGGGGCCAGACCGCAGAGAGTTGGTGGAAATGAAGCCACACGCTGCGCAAAAGTAGGGCCACCCTACACAAGTGACAGGCAAGCCCTGTATGCGATGAATTTGTGTAGGGCCCGGCGGCCCCTCACATTGGTCGCTTCTGGACGTGTCAGTGGTAGCAGATGGTAGTTAATCAACTTTGTCCAACCCAAATATTTTGATATTCAAAGAGTTTAGATAGCTGTGTAAACTTTTAATTACCAGGACATGGAGTTGGAGAAATAAGTTTCAATCAATCCAAATCGATTGCTAACGATTGCTGAGTTCAGTAGTAAATCTGTCTCAAAAGCCTCTGTAGACCCATTGGGGGAACCGCCTCCTTCATCCAGGCAGCATTTCTCTTATCAGTGTCCTGACAGGTAGGGAGAGAGGGGTCATACAACTCGGGAAATCCCGACACTGCTATAATCAGTTTGTCCTCAAAAGACATGTTTCGGCATTGCCCTGATACAGGATCCTTTTGTAAAATATCACTTACCCAAACAGATGTCCGTAATCCTTCACTTGTCTACTTTCACGGCACTGACACGCGCTACATCTCCTATGCACAAATAAACTGTAATTTTAAAGTTTATAATAAACTTTAACATTTTAACGTTTATTTGACAAGTATACCCAAAATCTCCATTGTAACGAAATCAAAGATGGCCAACAGACACCTCGACTTCTTCTCCGGTACTGTGCTTCTGAGCAATACGCTCGCTGCTGCCCCTGGGGGTCGAAAGGTAGACCAACAATTTAGTGTGGTGGAATCAAAGTAACTAAATCATTAGAACAACAAGACGAGTTAAAATTCATTAGTGTTGCCTCGCTTGTTTTATGATAATAGTTCATCAATCGAAATGAGCAATTTAAGAAGCATATAGGTGGCACCACTCAGAAGCACAGTACCTGCGAAGAAGTCGAGGTGTCTGTCGGCCATCTTTGATTTCCATACAATGGACATTTTGGGTATGCTTGTCTTTAACTACACTTTAAAGTTTATTTGTACATAGGAGATGTAGTGCGTGTCATCGCCGTGAAAGTAGACAAGTGAAGGATTACGCACATCTGTTTGGGTAAGTGAAAGTCGATGTAGTTGTTTCGTTATAGACCAGTGTTGCCAACTCCTCAGTAAGGAAAGTAGCTATTGGCTGTCCTAAAAGTCGCTAGAAGTCGCTAAATGACGTCATCACCTAATTTGCATAATCGGCCATGTGCTTGTAATTGTAATGGATGCTGTAGGAGAGAGGAATAACGTTGTGGGAGAGACAAACAGTGAGTAAAAAACACCCTAAATATGTTTAGAACTACAAATTAACTTTCTTCTGTCGATTCTTGTATTTTTTAATGTCACAATTCCAACCCTCCTCCTTTATTCGGGCTTGGGACCGGCAAAAGTGACCCAAATAGACACTGCTAGTTAGGTTTTTGTTTTATTGTTTATTTTATTTTTCTTAATTTTACATTTACATCCCACCCCGACTGTAAGGCGGGATCAGCCAGCGGCGGCTTCGCGCATGCGCGATTCATTTGCAGTCTGGACGAGGAGGGGTGAACATCTCCTGCTCTGACTGCAGCTGGGAGGGACTGTTGCGCAAGAACTGGGCCGCCTGTGAGTGCTTTGGGACGGGGCCGGGCCCAGGCAGCACCCGCTGCTCATTGAGAAGAGTAAGAACGATACGTGCTTTCACGTCAGAGTCTCCAAAAGTCTCCAATAACACCAGAAAATGTCGCTAGATTTGTCGCTAGTCGCTTTTCTGAAAAAGAGTCGCTAGAGGGGTCTGAATACTCGCTAAATATAGCGACAAAGTCGCTAAGTTGGCAACACTGTTATAGACCTCTCCGACTTTTGTAGGGAGAATTCTTAATGGAGCAGCGCAGGCCCCTTTGGGAGAGACAACAACCTATATGACAAAAGGGCTACCTTGGGCAGCAAACATTACTTCCTGGTAGCGTAATGAGAAAGTGGGTGAAAGCTGGTAGCAGCATTACGCAATCAACGTCATCTTCTTTGGCGAAAGGTCTTGGTTCTCGCATGGCGAACACCGTGGGGATTTGCATAAAGTTAACTGAATGTCCCACCCCCTTCCCCACGTTGTGTGCTTGGTTCGCACCGCAAGCTATCCCAGCATGCACTGCGTGGTGAATTGGTGTTGTGCTGGCAACCTCCCTGTGTGTTATGTGGACAAAGAAACTGGCATGAGGGTGAGTAGATAATGACAGAATTTTCATTTTTGGGTGAAGTATTCCTTTAACAGTTCATGCAGTCCAAGCAGGACCACTTCGCTTTGAGTCGCTTCGCTCTATCAAAAGTCGTTGCTTGTGGGAGTTTCACAGGGTGTGTTCTTGGTTCAAGCATCGGGTTTGTTTAACATTATTTGTTTATGGTGAACTATTTGATCTTTTTATATAGGTTTGCCCAAATATAATCCATAAGCATACATATGGAAAACAGAATTTTGATATTGTGCTTTACATGCAAGCCAAGTGGTTACAGCTATTTGGATGTGATGGGATAGTTAGGCTAGAAAGTTGACATTACTTGTTTAGCCTACCAGAGCTTAAGTTAGCAGCTAAAGTATTTTAGGCTACGTCATAACGTTACATTCCAGGAAGAACAAACAATCTCCAGTTTTGAATTGACACCCTGACAGTATGATAAGAATTAATAACAGAAGCCTTAAACTATTCTTCAGCTGGGCTCCATGGATCTGGTTTGCTATAAACTGCTAATCTCTCTCTGTTGAAATCTTAAAACCTATCCTTAACTTGATGTGATTTTCTCACAGGTTCTGCCCGAGTTAACAGTCCAACCCTAACATTATCATTCTAAACCCCTGGTCTGTGCCTTGAGTGTCTCTTGAGTTATTCATCCTCCAGATTTAGCTGCTGCGAGTGGGAGATAGCTCCACAACATAGATAACCTTCTGTACCCATACAGATGCAGAGCGCAGGCTGGGCTGATCTAATGCCTCCTCGTTGCTTCACCAGCACAAATGCTCTTTAGTATTCTGCTGAGATCCCAGTATGCTTCCCATGGTCTCTCCATCTTCAAATACGAATCTGCTTTGAGGGTTCATCCAGGGATTTGGATCCTGAACTGTATTCAAACATGAGAGACTGAAATGGAAAAAAGTCTGATTGCAGGACAACAGATACATCGCGGGGATGGATGGCAGTCAAGTTTACCAGAGGTACAAAGTGTAGCATTTTTAAACATCAATATGACAAGGGATGCCACCATATTGATATTGGTATTGTTTACTTGGGCAAAACCAGGCAAAAACAGGGTATCAATATCAGAGAATTTCCCCCATTCCTACAATGTGATAACAAGGGTCATGGGAATCATGTCAGTTGAAGCAAAGCAGCTTTATTTTCTGCCTTTTTTTCTCTATGCAGAAGGATGTTAGGTGTCTAATGGGGGAAAATGGGTTATCGCTCAAAGACTTTAGTCCAACTAATGGTTTTGATTGGTACTCTGTATCTTGCAGGAGTTAAAGATGCTACGTGTTGCATTTTTAAACATCAATACATCATAGTCAATATAATTACCATAAATAAATGAGACCATAGTCGAGTCAATCAGTGGTCTTTATCTCACGCCAGTGGTATCGTTAGTTCTAGTGTTTATCAAAATTAAGACATTTCCCATAAACCATGTTGCTTCCTGTCCCCCCTCCCCCTCCCTGGTGTCTTTGGCTTTACTGAAGAGGACACACATGTTGGAAGCGACTTTACCATCGGCCTTTCACTCCTTCCACCATCTGTCATTTCCAGAGAAACTCTGAAAGCGTGAGCTCCATTTGCACTAGAAGAACAGCGCCCTTTTCCTGTTTTGTGCCGTAAAGCAATACAGTAGATTTCCCACCAAATCCAACCCGGTGGCAAACAATGTAAAATGCAGCGTAGAGGCCGGTAGAGGCTGACAGTCTTCTCGGGGATGATCTTGTTTGTTTACGGTAATTATACTGTCTCAAAATGAATGTGGTAATGATTTATTGATGATAAAATGCTACACATAGCACTTTTAACTCTGACTCAAGAACTTCTGAAAGATCATAGTCAGGAAAGTATTTTTTGTATTTTCCCCATGGTAGCTATGGTCGGGGCACACTACAACACAGACCATGGAGCAACTCAGACATCTCCACAACCCAGTCATCACCACCACACAGCTACATCAAGAATAGGCTTGACATACAGCACAAACTACAAAGAATGTGTGATCGTGACACTATATGACACTAATATGATTAAATATCACACAGTATTTTGGATGTTAGAAATGGTTAAATAGGTTCACAAGGAAAAATTCAAAGAACCCAGAAAATGATCAGAAACCTAACATGTGCTCTGTAGAGATGTAAAGACCCTTTTCAAGTATGCCTGCAGAGGGCAATAGGGGTTCTTGCAGGGTTTAGCCCATTGTACTAAATTTGAGTGTAAAGCTTGGAAATTGGAAATGATCATATAAACAAAATCAACATTATTTTCAGGAAAGCATAAATGTATCCTTTTTTTCCTCTTTAAACACCCGATTTGCATTTAACTTGCATCAGTTTGATATTACTTACTATCATATGAATTTACATCCTAAAGATTTATATCAGCCTAAAAAGGTGGGTAAACGTTTTTGCAAATAAAACGATAGATCAACTGAGTTTAGGTCAGTTTACTACAGCCCTGTTTCTATAGGGGATATTATTGATTTACTTACCATCATATTTACACTTTGGAGTTTCAGCCCACTTAATTGTGATCACTGATAAAACTTTAAGATTCATAAAAGTGAAATGCAAGGCAGTGATTTATTTGAAATGTCTAGTAAGATGGAAATGTAAAACCATTCATTGAGACTCTTCTCAGGCACACTAGGGTTTATTTTTGATTACTGTCTTAACCAAAGGGGGGCACACGTCAACAATGTAGGGAGTCTCAAAAGGGAATAGTACTACATTTCTCACTCAATTCATTTATTTCAGGGACAGTCCAATCAGTATTTGTGAACATCATCCAATCTTTCCCAAAACCAGAAACCAGAAATTAAGACTTAAGCCTGAGATGTTATCCAGGATGTGCAATCTGGAGCTGATATTGTAAAAATGACTAAGGGAACCCAGGGGGATGTTTTGGAGATGAGAACATTTTCTCATTCAGAGCTGATAAAACTACCATATAATAAAGCTTATTTCGGTCGAAAATCTAAAAACAAACATTCTGTGGAGCCACAAATAACTGACAGGCTTAATTAAGGTTTAGGTTTTCTCTTGTTTCTGGCTTCAAAGGAGAGTTGTTATGAATTTTTTAATTAACTGGTATCCTCATTTACGGAGCAGTTGACACTTACGGGAGGGTCTAATCCCTATAGGATAATAGCAAAACAAATACGGGAAAGATAGGAAAAGCCCTCTCTGTCACAATCATAGTATCTTGACCATTACCAGAAAAAGCATCACCAACACAAGTTCACCCCTGCCAGGAAAAAGACAGTGGACACTAACTCACAAAAACACCCACAAGTTCATTACTGGGCCTTAAATGAGACTGGACAGTTTCAAACATACATTATAAGATGATTTAAAAAGAACACATCACAGTTCAACTGGTCATCTCAAGATTTTAACCCTTAGGTCATTCACCACATAGCCGCTGTTGTGTTTTTTTCTTACAGGACACTCGGCTTCTAACGATGTGGGTTTTGAAGGCCGATACTAATACCAGTATTTTTGAATTGACTGATAGCCAATATTGTTATATAAGGATTAAGTTTTCCTATCAGAATTCTTATCAGGATGGAAAAGCCTCTTAAACAGCATTTAGACCATCAGGAGACACTAAAACTTTCCATTGAAACACAGGATGATGATGATGATGATAATAATAATAATATACATATTCATGCATACTTGCGTGGAATCTGACCTAAAAAATCATTAGAATCAATTCAGGTTAAGGTCTTCCCATAGACAAACAGTGTAGTGTTGATCAATTCTACAATAAATATGTAATCAAACAAACTGCATCATATTGGAGGTGGACAACAGTAACTCAAGTGAAATTATTATCATCATCATCCATTTTTATGGAGAGTTTTGATGTCCCATAGTGTCCCAAGCACTGAATACTTGTAGGTTTTTGGATATTTGTTTGGCATGAAAGTGGTAAAATTGAAAGATTTTTTATATTGACATAAGATTTCGGCTATAAGCAGCCACAATCCAAATATTTGGTATCAGCATTCAAAAACCCATGTCGTTCAAACCCTAGTAAGAAGACATTCAGGGACTATAAGATATTGAGCATAGACATTTGAATTCTTTGATATGATCCAAAACAAGCCCAGTAACACAAAACCGCATGTTCCTACAAGCGGTCCAGCAAGCTACTATGAAGCTGTTTATTCAGTGCCAGCCCTTTTGCCATGGCAGATCTAAAGCAAATCAATTACAGCCAATACATTAAAGCATGAGGTAACACTCTGGGCTGCCCACACAAGTCACAGAAGGATAATCTGAAACATACTTATCTCTGATATGGGCTGTGAAATGTTTTGAGTCAATCATCACTTGTGAGGAAATGGCTGCAAACACACAATCCAGACGACTCTATTTCTGTTAGTAACAGATATTTTTTCTAACAAGACCCCATCTCAAGATCATGTTCTCATTAGGTGATATTGGGTCCCAGATGGCTGCAAAGTGAACTAAAAACCTGAATGTACCCTTTCACCACAAGTGATCATTGGGGAAGTAAGCTCCCTGTCCTCTATGTGCTCTCGTACCGAGGAAGTATCCTCTTCAAAGTTGCTCTACGAAGAATAAAACTAAACATTCTACACCATAACAATTTCATCAAATGACTGACATCTTTTTGGAGTTCTTGAACAATCTCAGCTGCATGCCTGTAGCAAATTGCAGAGGAAAACTCAAAAACATCACACAGGAAGACTGGAAGAGCTTCATCTTTAAAAAGCCCTTTGGCATAGCTCAAATTCAAATACTGCACTATCAAAAAAAGACAGCAATCTTCAGGTCACAGTTGGTTCTTACAGAAAATAATCAGTAAAGATTAGATTTGTTCTCTGTTAAACTGCTTCACAATAAGCCCTACAGTGAAGCTGAAGTAATATATCAGAGCTACTCAGAGCATGAAACATACAGCACAAGCTACAAAGAATGTGTGATCGTTACACTATATGCCACTAATATGATTAAATATCACATCTAAGAGATGAGGAACATCGACTAACTGCAATGTGGAATGAAAAAATATACACTTCGTAGCACAACATATGAGACATTATAAACAATGTACATATTTATTTCAGTCCTTTAAACACAGTGAAACAAATGGAAAAAACATCAAATGCATACTCTAAAATGTACAATAACAGCTTTTGAAATTAATGTGTAGTAATTTTTTTAAGATTTCTCTATAAAAAGTAGTTTTTTCATTGACATTCATTTTGCTTTTGGAACAAAAACATCCAAATATCAGAGAGATTGCAAGTCGAGCCTGCCCGCATCAGTGTTTTTGTGGCATCCGGGAGCCACGATAGTGTGATTTGACCTTTCAGTGACCTACGACCTTGACCGTTGACCTAAATTCTGAAAACAATCTCCAGCCTAGGTGCGGACATATGGTATCACCATGTGAAGTTTCATAACAATCGGTCCACTGGTTACTGAGTTATGACCGCGGACACACACATACACAGACAGACACACAGACAGGGTCATTACAATAGTCTCGCTTTCCCCTCCGGGGCTCGACTAATAATGACCCTTCCTCATAATCAGATAATAAGCTACCAACTCAGTTCTTTACTACATTTGAATGAAAACAGTGGTTCTAATAGTGAATTTCATATGTAGTTGTAAAAAGCACCTTTACAATGATGCAGTCTTTGAGTACAAAATGAACTATTTGTACATGTTCTACATATACTGCACATAGTATACAAAAATGGCCACTCAAAAAATATATCTTATGAAAATCACATATACCTTCCACAGAAATAAAACGGAAGAGTTTCATTCCAAAGTGAGATATCCTACACACCTACTCTTACAATATGATCAATAGCACAAAATGAAAAATTCTGGTAAATTATAAACGCTAGTAGCTAACTTACTAACATTTTTACAGAATGCATTCTCCATATATTGAATCATTAACATCAGGTAATGATTATTTTTTTAAATGGATATAGAGTGTTTTGGAAATGAACTCTTCAGTTGTTTTCTTTTCTTCTCTCTCCAACACAGACTTAAACCAAAAGAGAAATATACATGGGAGGATGCAGTTGCGAGGTGGTGGGTTCCTCATCCAGTCATCAGACAGGTTCGGCAGCAGAACTGACGGAAAAGCTTCTTCTCACAGAGCCGGTTGGACTTCACCATCTCGCAGAACACCTCATCCGCTGACAGAAAGATCAGACCAAAAACAGAAAATCAACTCTTATGGTACATGCAGACCAAGCACGACCACTTCGCTTTGCTTCGCTTGTGGGCGTTTCACTGGGTGTGTTCTTGGCTCAAGCATCGGAGTGAATTCTTGTTAGTTTAACATTATTTGTTTATGTAGACCTTTTTGTATTTTATAATTTTCTTTTCATTTTGACAAAATATAATTCATAACCATGTGTCTGGAAAACATAATCTTGAAATTATGCTTTACTCTAGCGAGCTAATAGTGCAAGTCTCGCTAGTTGATCACTGCGAGAAACGTCTGGCCTCCCTCCACAATAGGAGGCTAGGAATAAGGGAGTGGCCACACTGATCCGTCAGAAAACAGACAGATTTCTGTCCGTTGGGTTGTTTTGGAATGTCAACGTGGTGGGCATAGCAGAAGTACAGTAAGGAGAAAACATGCCAATAAGGCTTTGCACATAGCGGTGCTACTTCACAGAAAGAAGAAAGACTATACAGTATAAATTCAATAAAAAACTGACCAGGAAAACCGCCAATCATCCCAATGTTATACCAGGCTTTCTCCATTTTATCTTTGTTTTTGTAATCCTTTGATGATGAGTTGTACAAGAACAGGATGGTATACACCAGTGGCGGCTGGTGAGTTCAAAAATTGGGGAGGACGGGAGAGATAACTTTTTTAAATTTTTATAAATAAGTCAGAAATTCAAGCTTTCTTTAACTACATGAGGCATTTATTCATTATAACAAATGGGCATCCTCCCAAGCAACTTGAAACAAACATTAGCACCGATGTGGTCAGACCGGACTTAGGGGGGGGTTCCCTGGGCTTGAGTACCTACACCACAAAATGATAAGCTACAACTACTCCAACCAGAACTTATGACGAGAAACACACGTATCCCAATGGAGTATGTTATTGGCATAAAGCACATGAAGAAAAAGCAAGGCCGTTCTGTGTGGACCACAGAAAAACTAGTACGCAATGTCACAGCTTAGGAGTAGCTATACTTGAATACACTACAACACAAGAAGAGCAAGTGGTCCCTCAGCAGAGAGAGAGAGAGAGAGAGAGAGAGAGAGAGATGTATGCAATGTCAAACCTTACTTTATAACACTTCTGGGCTGTTTTTCACACTTTGGGATTTGGTTTGCACCCCAGACAGTTTTGACATTGATTGCTTCAATATTTAGATACTCCATGTTATACACTGTCTTTGTTATGTCCAACACAAGTAAGCGCATACGAACTACCCTGGCTAGGTGGTTTTCTCCAATAGTGCTCACAAACCAAGATATAAACATGTTTAGATTCCGTGTTTACACGCCACTGCGCATGCGCCACTGAGACGCTGAGAAAACTCTCTTG